>VXAU01000084.1:568413-586888 GCA_013399695.1 Formicarius rufipectus | reverse complement strand
CAACACTCAAACATTACTTCAATTTTGGGAGCTAAGCCTTAATCTAAAAACACTTCCAACATCTTTCAGAATTGTATTAGCGAGGTGAAATTTTCCATGGAGTAACAGAGAGCACCTTTTTTCAGTAGGCAGCATCCACACACAGAAGCATGACACTGATTTCAGTTTACTTATTTTTGGCAACCTTGTACTTCAAGTAAGTCACAAAGGACCCAACTAAAACAACATTGCCAGACTTTTACAATATTATAGAACTTTAATGGATTTGAAAACATGGGAGAAGATAAACTTGGGAACTAGTCTAGTAGGAACAGAGCCTAAGGAGTTAATAAAAACTGAATATTGTTTTCACAAAGGCTTTTTGAAAGAGACTTGAGACATTTTTATAGTCAGAAACAATTAGGGAATACTTGTTTCAGCATTTCTTCCAAACTGGAATATGACTGTATATTTAAGATAAAATTGCGATATGAAGAGTCTGCTAAAAGCACTTTTTTTTTGTTTGTGCATTTTGTTTGTCACCCAGTGTCACACTAACAACTCTGCATCTCATTCTAAAGCACATTATACTGTGAGATAAGATGAAAAAGACAGTTTTTTGTTTCCCCAAGGGGGAAGTACTTCTGTTAAAAGCATCTTTTTACAATACCATTCTTTCTGAATTACCAATAACGCAAACCAAAGAATTAGATACTGTACTCTAAAATTTAATATTTGTTCAATTCTTATTCATATCCTGTAGACATCCCCATGTGTAACAGGGGAAAGTATGCTAAATGCTTAAACCTACTTAAGAATCCCAAAGATTGAGCATTTTTGTCCTTCAATCAGTATGCTGTCAGGTCAGGCTCACATATTCAGCAATGTAAGTTCTCCTGCAGTTTTTATGATCATAATGAAGCTCGTGTTTGGTTTACCAGACAGATAAGATGATGTTGGCCTGAAAAAAAGGACTGAGTGTGGAGTCCAAGAGAGCTACTGTAACATAGCCTTACTTTTAAATTCCGCACTTGGATTTCAGTTTCTTCAAGAGTAAACTCTAAAAGGTAATGAGCAGCAAAAACAACCAGTGGAAAGCAGAAAGAATGTGAAGAGGTAAAAAGGTAACTAAACACTCTCACATCTTTCTGTGAAAAGGTAGACTTGAAACTTGTAGAACTGTATCACGATCAAGTAAGAAGTTTTAAAGTAAGTCTTTCGAAGGAAAAATAGTTTGTAACAACAAGGTCTTTGTTTAATTTCAAGTGTCTGATGAACCTCATAGCAGTGTTATAGCAAAAATTTGTGCACTGGATTTGCAAAAATGCTACAGGAGCATTTATCAGACACCTCACCTTTAAGATTCTTCTCCTTCTGGTATTGAACAAGCAGTGGCCAGCAATAGTGAGGTCGGAGTGGCAAGCCTTCCTCTTTCATCATTTTCATCACATCAATGGCCAAGGCTGAAAACATTCACAAAACAATTAAACAGCGACCACCTATTGTAAATAAATATATGTAAAGTAACTAAATAAGCAGAGTACCTGATTTGTTGGACTCCAAAGCACAGCGCAAAATAAATGTTAATGGTGCCGAGTGCATTTTCGCTTCTTTTAACTCATTGCAGAATTGCTTCAGCTTTTTCAAAGGCTGCAAAGAATTTCAAAAATTAATTGAATATATTCTCAATTTCTCCAGTTGTTAGGAATGTCAGATTCATTTAATGTTTAGAAAATAGATATTGCACATGCCAAACATGACTCCTTTGTGAATTCCACTATACTACAGAAGTTGATATAATAAAATTATTCTTTTGCTCTTGAAGAACAGTGCAAAAAATGACCATTGTACATCTTTGCAGTTACATTAAACTAAATAAATACACTATTACTGGTAGACTAAGAAGAAAGTATTACTATTCTGCTTACCATATCTCTATTTACACAGTGTTGCAAGAAGAAGCTACCCTGGTCCATATTATCACGAGATAAATGATTAAGAGACTTCAAAATACTGAAGCTTATATCTTCAAAGCCGTGAGTTATCAGAGTTAAACACAAGTTCATTGCATCTAGCAACAGAAAAACAGAAAACAACAACATTAAAAAAGTCCACATAAAAATTTTGCATCAAACAACTAAAATTAGTGAAAGCCAGGAAGCAAATGTTTTACAAGTACCATTAATATAATTTACAACATGATTAAACACTTGAATTTGAGACTACCTTTTCCAGAATTCTTTACATTTATCAGTTAAATTCACTTTTCCCATTAGAAGACTATTCCAAAAATTACAGAAGTATCACCACTGCAGCATAACAGAAACTAAACAGGAGAAACACATTTCGAGACATGTCAAAAAAAGAAAAAATGGATCAAGTCTAATTAACAGTTAATCTTCCCAGTATGTGTAATCTGATTGATTAGTGACTTCAAATAATTTAAAAAATAAAAAACTTGATTCAGTATTTAAAATCTCTTTTTTACATCAATAACAAAAAGCTCTCACAACAGGAATTATAACAGTGGTAGTTGAAGAAAGGATTCCACACTTTCTACTTCCCTATAAAATCTTAATGAATTTTAGAAATTAAGAAAATCAATAATTTTTGTGTGCAAATTACTAAAGCTGATTTATATTTGCATTTTAGAAAACCTACTCTAAGATAGCATAAATTAATCCACAAACTAATGGCAAACATATTTTTTTCCCTCTGTATTCATAAGTGCAAGATTACTTATTTTTGAACAACAACAACAAAAAAAGAAATAAGGAAAAAACTTTGCCTTTGCACCCTGCTATAGAAACCAAGGAGATACCTGGAATTAATTCCCTTTCAAATCTTATGCGCTGCTTGATATCCTCGATGTACTGTGGATATCCAGCTCTGGCAAGACTAAGAATCACCTGCATCAAAATCCTATCCATGAGGTACCCTTCAGACTTCTCAATCTCTTCTAGAGTCTGTAAAACAAAATAAATTGAACTTCAATCAATCCCAAAGTGACTCCAAACAGAACACGTTTCAAAACAAGAATTAAATTACATTACATTTTAAAAAAAAAAACAAACACAAAAAGCTGGTTTATTTTTAAAACCACAGGTTTAAATAAATGGAACATAGCAGAGAGAAAGAATATCCAGTAAGTATTGAGAGAGGCTCAAACACCTTTAAAGTAAAAAGAAAAAGGGACAGCTAAGAGGGATATAATAGGTTTTTTTCTCTCTAATTTCCAATAAAATATGAAAACACCAGAGACACTCTCATTGTGAGATGACATTCAAAAGAAATTACTTTGTAAAGGTAAGAACAACTAATCAAACTTCTTGATAATGTTTGAAAGAATGTTAATGAAGATTTGTTTAATTTTTAAGTCACAGAACAAAATCACATTTCCCACATCCCCTTCCTTGATTTGGTCCTCCTACATCTGATACTATTTATTAAACTCTACATCTGATACTATTTATTAAACTCCTGATACTGCTTATTAAGATCAAACCGATTTCCTTCCATTATTGCATTCTGAATATTTCTTTGACTTAAAAACAAAAAGAGGGAATACTTGAAAAATTCAGCTCCACAAAGGGCTGCAAAGCAGGCTCACCTTATTAATACCTAAGTTGTTGGTACAAACTCTCAAAAAAACAATAAAAACTTGTACCATAAAGATCCTGCAGCTTCAATGGCAGCCAAAGAATGGCTCAATGGGAACAAAATAATGAAGGTTCTTCAGGTTTTGTTTTCATAAACAAATACATAAATATCTCACATGCACCGTTAGTCTTTTAAAAGACCCCTAAATTATGAAATCACTCACTGACAAATCTATCTTCTCACAGTGAAGTGCCATTATCAAAAGACAAGTATTTTTCAGAAAACATAACAAAAACATTGCTTTCAGTTAACCAGCTATTTAGATGCAATAAAAAAAAATAAAACTGTTAATTACTGCAGACCAGGAGGACATCAACTATAAAAACCTATAGTGTTCCTCCTGCGTGAATAGAAAACATTCCAAAGTTTTATTGAACAAAAGATCACACAAGTTGTATTTAAACTCAAACTTGCAATACCTTTTTGATGCTCTCAGCATCACCCCTTTCAGCATACACATCCAGCAGTGATAAATAGGTATCAGGACCTGGTTCAACACCAGCCATCCTCATCACTGAAAGGATGTTTTCTGCACTCTTCATATCTCTGGAAGAATTCAAAGAAAGATCCTCAGAATATTGAACCAAAATGTTTATTGCAACTTTCACATTTACTCGTTAATTAGAATTGGAAAAAAAGACTGCAACAATCTAAGAGAAACTTATTTTAACTAAGCAAATCCTGAAAGGGGAACATGCAAGTCTTGCAATTATTGTACTACTTAAAATATTCTTTTAATAGATGAAAAAGTTCAAAACTAAGTGCAGCTTTTTTTTTCACACATTACGAAACTACAGTAATTTATCTTGAAATGCAAGACTTTCAAACACAAGAAAAAACCCCTATTTCTTTTCTTAAACAGTTGTTTTGCTTCAAAAATGTACAATCTTCTATAATTATTCAATACCATCATTATTCTGTAGCATCTAAGTCTTCTGTACAGTATCACTCTATATTCTAGTAAAGCTAAAGTAATCAAAAGAAAAAAAAAGGTATTAAACATTACCCTGATCTTGCATGACCTTTCACAAGGCTACTGAATACTGCCTCAGTGATTGGGAGATCTTTGTTCTTCATAAATCCAAGAATCTTACTGCAAAATAAAAGACAATAAAAGGATGTTTTTTCCTTTAAAAAAGATAAACTACTGAGCTATTGCTGCTCTGCTGGACAAGTACTGTATCACTAAAAGAAACCAAATACTGATGTTATAAGCAATTACACCCTGGGATGATATGCTCATAATTGGGTAATTTGTACTTTTTTTGTTACTATGTACTTGCCACTTTTAAATATGCAGACAGAAAGGTGGGGCTGGGTTTTTTCACTTTTATCTTATTTCTTAGGCTGCACAATCACACTTAACATTGGTCAAATTAAAATGTTAGAGACAAACATACAGCAACCTCTGCGTAACAACGACAGAATTACTACTATTTGCTCCTTAGCCACACTGTTCTCAGATGCCCTTCCAAGCAGCCATTTTCTTACAAAGACAGTAAGCCTTCACAGCCTCTTCACACTGGTTCTAGATACAACAAAACAAATTATTTTCTGAGCAACGTGAATACAACTTGATTTGAACACACTGGTCTACCACTTGTTTTTATTTTGCTTTGTGTAGGTTTCAGCAGTCTCCAGGAAACTGCTCTTCATTGCTTGGTTAAAACATACTTAAACCCCTCCCTTGCTTTGCTCAGTGAACATGAATTACACAGAAATGAGTTTTAACATCATTAGTGGGGAATATGAGAAACAGATTTTGTGGAAATCCTTTCAAACATAAATGCAAAAGAATACCTCGCTCCTTCAATGTCACCCTCGTTGCAATAAGCAGCAATCAACCTCTGGTATGTAACCTACAGAAAACAGAAAGATGAAGTTAATGACTTCCATCCAATAAATGCATACTGCTATTGAGAATGAAGACAGTGTACAAGGGTACCTACTCGATTAGGCTGCACATTAGCTTCCTCCATTCTCGCCAGGAATTCCGTCGGTGAAAATTTGTGCTCATTCTGCAGGTAGACTTTAAGTAAGGCATTGTAATGGCTTGTATCATACACAGCACCTAAGGAAGTATTTCAACCACAGTCAGTAAATGTAGGTTTTCTTAATTCAATATGGGTTTATAGCTTTCTCAGGGAATTAATTTCATGTCAATTTTACTCTGTATGAACTTATCAGACTGCTTCATTTTACTCTTCTTCAAAATAGCAGTTACCTAGTTAACACCACATGTTATAAAAGGCTAAAACATAACAAGATCACTATCAACGCTTACAAACATGCTATTCCATGGTCTCCACAGCTGTACTTATTTCACAGATTCAGTAATATTACTATCAAAAAGCAGTTCACCTATGCACTATCTATAGATAAATTACTCACTTAAAATAGCGTCATCTGATTAAAAAGCTGGTAGGACTAGGAATACTCAGTCCACCAGATACCAAGATAACATTTAACAGAAAACACAATCGTGAAAATCAGAAAGTTCAATTTAAACACCTTACAAAAAAAATCTTTATATTTATTATTAACACCCCTAGATGTCAGTATAACCCCCAGAATCAGAAATAGGTCTCTCGTCTGAAAAATAAAATCTACAGTTTATTCAGTAATAAGTATAACCTATGCTGTTATATTCTAATATTTAAACACTATTAAAACACATTGTCTTTTACCACACAGAATGTCCTTGCTGTTCCTGCAAGAAGGACTAACAAAGGCAACGTACCCAGTTCTTTCATCTTGTCCCATATCATATGGGCTAGTTGTGTTCTTTCAGGTGACAATACCTCTGGTAACAGAGTACCACAACTTCGCAACAAAAGCAAGGTGTGGTTACTCCCTGGAGATCCTGCAAGTAGAACAAAACCACAGATTTCTTAATAAATAACTACATATTCAGTATTAGAAAGAAGATTTGAGACTGACCCACTGAAATACTTAGGTATTTTCTATAGAACACAATTTTCGCTAAGACTGAAGATTTTTACTGAATAGGATGCCCAAATGATTAAACAATGACAGTACTGTGCACTATCATGAAAAAGATTCACAATAAAACATGCCATTCCGCACAATGATGAGCTCAGCTGAGAAGAAATTTTAAATCTCAGATTATCTAGTACTTTCAATTTCCCAACTCAAGATCCTTGAATTACATCCTAATAGGAATGTAACTTTACCATAACTTTCTAGATTGTGAAAAGACTTCATACCAATTCAATACTATTCAAAAAGTGGTAGTCAGACTTTCTACAAGTAAATGTCCATTTCCACTTCTGCCCATGCTCAACGCAAAATAAGTGAGATTATTTACACCCAGAGAATCTTGAAGGAAACTGCAAGATTATTTACCTTTTCTGAGTTCTGCACCAGTTCCAGTATGTCGAAAAAATAACTATAAACTCACTTGTTTCTTGGATTTCACTACTACTCCTGAGGCAAACTAAGGCAGAACCTCAGAATCTATCACAGACTCCTCAACAAGCTGAAGATAAAAACTTTTTTCTAATCACACCTTTAGATGTAAACCCAAGAATTTCTATTTAAAATGAGTTTCTTTAGAAAGAATCATACTGTAAAGTATGATCATCAAGTCATATTTGACTAAGTTTTAAATCCCTACATACAATTACTTCCTGCAATGAAAATGCCAACACAGTGTTACAAGTAGTGACTGAGCACCCTGAAAGACCAAAGGAAACAGAAAAGGTTTGGCAGTATGAGTACGGAAAGATGCAGAAGAGATCCACGGTAAGCACTTTCTTTAGGCATTTTTTGTGTTGTAATTAGAAATGGAAGAACAATACAAACACAGGCAGAAATCAACACTAACCTCCCACACTTCTGCTAAATTAGTTTCGCTATTATTAATTAAAAAGGACTGAAGTTTTTCATATGGAAATATTTGCCATTTATTCTAACAGCATCCTAATTAAATCTCTTATGAGGATTAATGCTTATATTTTTAAATACAGTTAAAAAGTCAAAGGAAACCATGATGACCAATTAATATATTTGTTAATACGAATTCCTAAAAAACATGTAACTAGTCAAGATTCACGAAGAACTATTTGCAGAGAAGTTTAGAGACATTAAATTCTTGCAAAAACCACAAGCGGAAATTATAAGTTTATATCTGAAGAACCCAAAGCAGTCAGGATCAGAGAGGATATTACAAGCAAAAAAAAAAACAAACAAACACAAACAAACAAACAAACAAAAAAAAAAAAAGTTTGACTGAAAGGGCATGAATTGAAGACTTGGCTTTTAAACAGTGAAATGAAAAATTTTTAAAAGCACAACCCCACCTATACAAGCCAATGTGCTCCAGAGCAATAAAAAGCAAAGTTTAAAACAGAAAAAAAAAAAACATGTTGTCATTGATAATTATTGACAGTAGTAAATAGTGAGTATCTTTAGTAAGTGTCTCCATTGACTCATCCTAACTGGTACCAAACCTCATAAATTGTGGCAGCTGGTTTGCAAAATACTAATGTAGTCTGGCTATTTTAGCCAAAAGGGTATTGAATCTGTCAGAATGAACAATGCCTCAGCTATTTGTTTTTATCAAAAAAATAAAGCTTTCTTGTCATGAATAACCACAGCACAGCTACCTGGTAATGTTAAATCACCTACACACTTCCCTGCTGTAGTTCCATTTTAAAACAAATAATGTCTTAAGGACAGCATTCACTGTAGACACTAAAAATACACTGTGTAAACCAGATAGATACGATCCCTGTTCTGAGAGCACAATACAGTTACATGAGGAAGGGAAAGTATTACCAGATTTAAAGTCTGCAATAAGGAAGGCAATATGATAACATTTATTAAAAGTACACTGCATTTTTAAGAAGGACAAAAAAACCTGGAAAAAGCAAACATGCATTTGAAGCCAAATAACATCTCTAAAGCATCCAAAGACCATCCATCAACATATACAGCAAGTTAAACAACACTTAAAGGCAAAAAGTAAATCAGAACTCTTTCAGTTCATTTCCCTGTTTTGCCAAGTCATTATATAGCAGCTTTAACGTTACCTGCTTTGCTTATATCCTGGAAGATTTTTAGTAGAAGAGATTTAGGAATGCGGCCAGTTTTTCTGACGGAGTTATCCACTTTATTTAATGCCCAGTCAAACTGCCAGGTCTGTCTGGTTCGAACCTCTGAAACTGGTTCTTCTTTAATAATGCCTTCCTCTTGATGTGCAAGCGTAAGGAACCTTACTTGGCTCAAAAGATTTCTGTGTATATAAAAACAAACAAACAAAAAAAATAAAGGTTACACTTCTGTGAGTCATTTTGCAACTACAAGAGTCAAATAATGTCAAAAAGATAATGCGCTGCTTGCAATGAAGTGTCTCAAAAACATTCCATATTGATATAAACAAACAGAGGTGATTCCTATCAGCATCCTTCTACCTAAGATAGAGTCACGTACATTTTCTGACAGTGACAACTGTTCCATGAGATTTCAGTTAGATTCATCTCACAAATTAAATGGTTCAAATATTATTCTTATAAAAACTAAAATTTTTAAGTCATCCGAGCACTATAAAAGTCTATTGTCCCATTACAGCTTCTCACAAAAGCTCTTACACACTTCTGAAAATCACTTCAACACAGATCTTCCAGAACAACAGCAAATCAAGGCAGCAAACCCTATCTTTCTTTTCGATTCAGATACACAAAAACTAATGCAGAGGTCAGTATTTTAGACAACAATGGATTCAAGAACATGATCACTCTCCACTCTGCAGAATTTACAATAACCAGCATGAAGCATCCCTTCATTCTGCCATGTAAACCAAACATCAACACTGGATTTATTGAAATACTTCTTTTCACACTAAAAAGACAACAGAAGCATAATGAGAAAAAGTTATTATTTCTAGCAATGCAAAGCAAGCTTGCCTTTTTTTTTTATTTTAAAGAATAAGTTAATATACATAAGAATATGAAAATGGTATCTGTGCCATAGCAAGACTGTGAACGGCTTGTGTAGGTGAAATTGCCACTTCACACAAGTATTTCTGGAAGTCTGTTCTCAGCTGTCCCTACAACTGGGTAAAATAAACCAGTGTCCTCCTCCAGAATCCTACATAAAGGCAGCAATACTTGCTGGGGAGCAAAAAAGATTCAGCAGCTTCTGAAACTGCCCTCCCTCACCTCTGGCTCTCTAGACAGCTCCTCAGCTACATTCCTGCAAACATTCTAGACCAGTTTCAGGAGTAAGAGATGTCCTCCCTGCTGTTGCAGACGCACCAGGAGTCACACACAGTCAGGGCTGCACATTCTGTTGCAATGGCTCCCAAAAGTCAAGAGTGCTGGCATTCTCTACAGAACAACCTCCCACGCCTGAAGCTTTGCCACAGCTGTATCTGCGGCTTGTTTCCCACCAACCAGAGCTCCTTCTACGCCAGAGGAGAGGTAGCCCGGTTCAGTGTTTTAGAAGCATTGGCAGCAAGCTGCTAAATGGTAGGAAAATCATCCCTGGGGTAGGAAAGCCCAGACTGTTGGTTTACTATAGGGTTGCCTCCTGTGAGCACCATGTAGCCCAAAGGCGGGTTTTTCTTTGCTGTTTGGAATCCTGATTTGGTAACTGAGTAGGCCCTAAGTGGTCTGAGGCAGATTCTCTTTCTTAATGAAAGCCATGAAAAACAGTTTATTAGATGATATTTGATTTCTGAAGGTATTTTTAAAAATCCCCTAATAATGAGGCACATCACTACTACTTGGCAGTATCTTTTCCAAGCATGAAGTTTTTACACTGCCTTATCTCCTCAACTTGCATCCTGAAGAATATTCCAGGGACCAGAAATTACCTGCATGGTATTTCATCAGGGAACGGATAAGGAAGAATGAATCAAAGAAGGGAAATAAGACTGCCAAAGAAGGACAGATCCTCTCCTTCGGTCTCTTTTAGTTCCTTCTAGATATTAAGTTCCCACTGATTCCTCTGGGCTAGCTCTCATTTTATTAAGACCCCTCTGTAAGCTTATTTAACTCACTGAATTGGTACAATAGCAATTCATCCACTTTTACAAAAAAATTAAATTACTGTTCCATCAGGTTAGAGTGGGAACAGCTCATGATGTCCAAAACCCACCAGAATTATCCAATAAAAAAGAAAGCAGCTTGACAGATTAATACCATCAAACTTTTTTTGTTGTTGCTTGTAATGCCATGTATTCCCTAGGGTGTCATTTTCTTTCCTTCCTCTGCATCCAATAACCAGACATAGGATACTTTCAGTAAATCAGAAATCATTAGACTAATTAGAATAGAATCCAGTAGTACAAGCTAAAAATAACAGTAAAACACTATATTTTAACTCTTCTTGGGCATAACAACCAAATGAGATGTCTAGAACTTCACTAACACCTAAACAGCAATACTCAACTATGAGCTAGCCAGTGGATGTCTAAGAATGAAACTGTAATGACTACAAGTTATTTACTTTTTTCTTAAAGATATAGTTAAAAAAAAGTGGTATCATCCACTCATAAACCCATGAAAAAAGCTACTTGAAAGCTTTTCAGAATACTTCTAGAAAGACTGGATAGAGTCTTTAGGAAGCCAGCAACAGCACAGGGTTTACTCTTTTTGTAATACAAAACCTCATACTTTTATTTCCATTAACAATCCAAGCACAAGTGGACAGACTCCTTGGGCCTCAGATTAAAACTGAAATGCCTTTTTCTATAAAAACCTGCACTTGTTTTACAGTATTTTTCAAATTATTAAACTGTATCTTGCGATATGCAGCAACCATAAACAAATTGGTATCTACAGCTCTTAAGTCCTGCCTTTTTTTAAGAAAACTATCTTTGTAAGATTCTCCAAGAGCCAAAAGTCTCAAATATTTCAAAGCACTTGCACAGCTCCATCAGAGTAATGTAAAGATAAAAACAATATCTGCTTGCTCAATATATGCTGGTTAAAAGCATGAGAGCACTCTAAAGTTTCATTTGTTACTAAACTCCCCTACGTAACATTTAGCATGATGTTATTTATAACACAGGTTTAGACTATTGCAGTATATCAATTGCTACTGTTGCACACTGAAATATTACACACTTATAGGAAGTGTTATTTTTATACACTAACTTAAGCTTCTGAAAGATGAGCAGAACTGAGCATTTCTATTTACACACAAACACACCCCCCAATATTATCAAATATGCTACTGGTGCTTCTGTTAATTTACACTGATTGGAGACATCTTAAGGAATGCCAACATGGGAGTCCAAGTTTCAGTCTGAGACACAGGTGAAAACAGGAAGAGCACAAAACAACATGAGGAACTGAAACATTCACTAATATCCACCTAAATTAGAACCATCACCTGAAATATAATGTTTACTGTAAGGCTCAGGTTTACCTCATCAAATGCAGGCCTTCAGCATTTTAATAAATTACACTTTCAGCACTATTTAAGGCATGGTGCAATGTTAAGCTGACTCCATAGTAAGACCTTGTTAAAAATAACTGTGGCTTCAAAAGCTGGATGAAGCTGCATCTGCCGCCTTCAGCCTGGTACTCAACCCTACAAATCAACTAAGAACACAAAATTTGAAGGAAAAAAAACCCTAAGATCTCACTATTCTGTAAGATGAAAAATTGAGCAGATCTAAAAGTCAGCTTCCAAAATAGATGCAAACTTAAGAAATAAACAGACATACTATCAGCTTGGTTCCAGGCAACCAGGTGGAGAACAGAAGAATGCAGAAGACTGAAAATATATATTAATGGCACAATTTCCCCATGAAACAAAACAAGGACGTTACGCATGCATTGGGAATCTTTAATTTTCAGAAGCTGGAAAACAACGCATGATTCAGGGGAATAGAAAAAAGGCAAGGATAAAAATCAAGGTTATGTCAACCACTTCAGTCAAGAAGTCACCTAAAAGTGCAGCAAGAAAGGCTTCTAAATGTAAGAAAGATGACTTTAGAAATTACATTCCTCTTCAAAGGGACAACAATTTACAGATCATACACAACATTTAGCTTTCAAGAAAAGTGAAATGCAACCATCGTATCTCAATTTTAACTATCATATCATCAATAATTTTAATAAGATGGGGCATAAGTGACAATAAGGAAAAATGACATAAGTAATTTCTGAAAATGTTAAGATGTGTTATATTAAAGACAGATTAATGCATCTTACTCCAACTTCAGTTCTCTGGAACTCCCTTGAAAAATGTAGGGATTGATGTACAGGTTTTTGGCATTACTTTATCTGAAACTCACAAGCAGAACAAGGAGGTACAATGTACTTCTAGTTACAAACTATGGCAGCAGTAGTTGTCTAAACAAAAAATTTAAATATACAAACAAAATTAAAATGTGGTTTGTTGCAAAATTAGGAATACTGTGTGGGAGTCTAAGTGAAGCTATCTCCTGACCCAACTCACAAAAGGTTGGTACAATCCATGTCCATTCAATGGCTTCAGTAACAATCTGGATGGTAGAAGACTTAAACTTATAAAATTCGCAGATGACACCATAATGGTGGTAAACTCTGAGAGGGAAAACTCAGACTTCAGTCATCTTGATTGCTTAATATAATGGCCTGAAATCAACAAAAAGGAAAACCAACACAGACCAAAAAAAGTTTTATGTTTTGGACTAAACACAAAAGCAGAGACTTCAGATGGGGTACAACTGGCTAGACAATAGCACTGAAAATGAGCCATCACTAGACATGAAACATCACGCAGTAAAACGAAAACTTTAATTTCTCAATTTTTCCTAAGAAAAGCAACATAGGTAAAATAATGATTCTCTTGCCATGGTGTATTTACTCAGGGAAAAAAGGTCTAAAAGACTCAAAGGACTCACCTATCCCATCCCACTCCAAAAAGAAATACAACTGGATCCATCAAGCATCACACAGCTAGTATCAGTTGTTGTAATATTAATTATAATAAAATATTTGAACAGGATACTTCAAACTCTCTCATTTGAAAGCTTATAAAGTAAGATTAGGAGGGGGAAAAAAAACCCTATCACACATCACCCTGATGTTTCCAATCCTGCCTCAGTACTAAGGTTATATAGCCTTATGATGTAACACTTGTTCAGTTATTTTAATGAACTTTGTTCAGAATTAAACGCTGTGCTACACAGCGTAACACATGATACGTCTCCAAGGGTGCAACCAGTGCTAAGCATTTACTTTCATCAACTACCTTTAAATGACATTTTAAGATTTTCTCTACGAGAAACATTTGCAAGCATGTGAAGCTGCACAATAAATCTCGGTTTGAATGAGCAATTGGATTCTTCCCCAACAAGTGTAATTTCTCTGCGCTATGCTTCAGAACTGAGAGAAGCTCAAAAGTATATACTAAGCTCTACAGAGTGATCTCTCTCCTATTCCCACCACGGCTAGATTAGAAGTAGCCTTCCCATACTGGAGCCTTTACAGCATCTTCTGCTTTTACTCTATAACTGCAGACACAGGAAAGGGTACCCAATTATGCATTTCTAATCCCAGCACCAGTGACGACCCTTCACCCTCCAATTTAGCTTTCAACACTGGGAAAGTAGCTGAAGATAAACTCGTAACAAATTATGCAGAGATGAAGTATGCATGGAAAAATTTACACCAAGTCAGTTCATAAAACTCTTCTGTTTGCAAGGGCCTAGTGAGAATCCCGGTGCTGTATTCACAGACTCACATTTTCTACATTTCTAGAGCAGACTAAAAGCAGTGCCTTCAATTTCCTAAATGAACATTATCTTACACACTAGACTGAGCTAAAAAGTCCCTTCTTTCCTCCCTTGCAGCATAAAGTTTACTTTCAGTAAAACTCTACCAATTCCAAACACTCAAAAAAAGCCACCATATGGGTATTTGCCTCCCTTTACCAGAGCCACAGTAAGGCAGCTGCTATGCTTTTTCTACGAAAAGTACAGAATATTTTGTTCTTATTCAACTAAAATCAAGGCAAAAGGTGTATAAAATAGTTCTCAAAATAAAGCCAGACTCAAAGTAGAATAATGGTAAACTTCAGAGTTAAAATTCATTAGTGTACATAAAAACACTGCAGGCTCAACATTTACTTAACACAAGCCTAAATACCACCTGAGACCCCAGTATGATTCACACGACTGTTAAACAGTATTTCCTCTGACTTAGCTATGGTGACCTATATAAAAAGGCCACAATATTCAGGACACTGTACATTTGTTTCAGTAAGACAGAGGAGAATCTTATAACAGAGAAAAATCAATGTCCTTTCATGCAGACTGAGAAATCTCAAGTTTCTGGGAGAGCATCTAAAAAGTTTGCCTAAGTGGCTCACAAGAAGCAAAAAGAAAAACTTTGCTTTGTACTACACTTAGGATATCAGGGGAAACTTCTTCACTGAAAGGGTTGTCAGGCAACAGCACAGGCTGCCTGGGAAGTTGTGGTCACCATCCCTAGAAGTGTTCAAAAAACATCTAGATGTGGTTTAGTGGTGAAGATAGTAGTATTAGGTTAACAGATGACTCTAGATCTTTTCCAACCTCAAAACTTCAGTGATTCCTTAGGAAGTGTCCATGCATTTTATACCCACCAGTGAAACACATACAACAACTACAACAACAGTGCAGCTTGTGACTTTGTTACAACAGAGCATCATCAAAAGCAAGTCTACTGTATGTCACCTCTGCATTTAAAGACAATTCTATACCTCTGCTAATGTAATTAAGCATTCAGTTCTACATTTTTGTTCACTAGTGCTTGGATTGCTGAGTATGACAGTAAACAACCAAAAGCAACCTGTTTGCAGCTAATTTTTTTTTTAAAAAGTACCATGCGTTCAACCATGAATCATGCAAGTTTTTAACTTCTGGCTCACCCCAAGCTCAAACAGAAACAAGACCTTTTTTAAAAGGACATTTTCTCTCCTGTCTCATCGATGTGCTTCAAACACACCACAACCTATCAAAAGGCAAGAGTCTTCACAGAGACAACCTGAAAAGTGTAGTCCTCTTCTGTGCTGGTTTTGGCTGGGTTAATTTTCTTCAAAGTAGCAAGGATGAGGGTGTGTTTTGGATTTGTGCTGAAAACAGTGTTGATAAGATAGAGAAAAGCTTGTGCAGGAGCAGCCTCCTGGCAGGACGTGAGGGCCCACACAGAGAGGGGCCCACACTGGAGCAGGTGTGGTGGCCTGATTTCTTTTTGTTATTGCATTGATTCTCTTTGATTTTCCTCCTCAGACATACTTTCATGATCTATACTTTAGGAGCCTAACTGTTCCCCCTGATTTAGAGCAAGACAAGCTGGCCAGTAACAGGAGAGTGGTCACTGCGGGAAGAATGGAACAAATACCCCTCCTCCAAGAACTAACCTTCCCACAGCAGCAAGCTGTAACATCAAACCATAACAAATCACCTTCAGTACGTAGAATAAAATTGCCCCAAACATCCTTAAGTTCACGCAAAATCTACTTTAACCACTCCCCAGTGGAGTGGGTTTGTTACAGCATTCTTGACAATCAGATAGAAGCAGCAAATTTAGGCACCTCTTCACTTCAGTGAAGCTTCTGTGAACAAAGTTCTGGTGATTAGTTTGTACCACATAACTGAGTGCAGCGCTGAAGTTTGCTGCTGTTGTTCTGAAGTTTGTTGCATTGGCCTGTCACAGTTTACCTTAATACAATTGCATACCATCGGAGGGACAACATACAGCTCAGTATATTTCATACCAGAGACAGTCAAGTGAAAATTTGCCTCAGAGTTGATTTGCTCTGAAATGCTTCTGAAGCACCCAAAGCAACTGGTTATCCACCTGCTATCCTAACCCATTTTCAGAAGTTCAGATTAAAAATCAGAAAAATAACAATGCTTTGATAAAACCTCAGCCTGAATGTGATGGCTGGTCCTTCACATCTCTACACCAGTTAACAGGCCTGCAATGTTGCTCCAACCACTACGGTAATCAGAGTCACAGACTTGCCTCTGAACTGACTTTATGTTCAGTGCTAAAGTGACTACACCAAGCACATGTAAACATAGTTATTTACACAGTTCTCTTGCAAAATGCTGGATTATTCCTTTCTATTTATTTAATCTTAAAACAGGAGCATGTGTGTGTTTCCCTACTATTCCAACCAAAACTTTATCAATATTCTCTGGAATTTACTGCAGTGGACTGCATTTCACTCTCAAAGTCTTGAGACTTGAACAGCAAGTATACCAAGCCTAAGTGTTGTCCATGTGTCATTCTAATTCTTCAAAGGAGGTCCACTTCCAGAAATTAAGGCTTAAGTAGAAAAAGCAACAATTAATAGTTACTTAAGGTAAAAAAAATGAAATGAGATTATATGCTTTTTCAGTTCGTAACTCTTATTTTACACTTTGGGCCTAGAGCATCATTTGTACACTAGGATGCCTAAATCCATATCACAAAGTGACAATAAGACAGAGATTTTATGTGAGACACTTATTTTATGAATGAAATTACTAAAGAATGCACCAAAAGTTTCAAAATAGTTTTGTGCATGATCACTAAACTATCCCACATGACCCAATTTATACTTGAAATTAAGTATAATTTGCTACAAGAAAAAAGTATTGGAGGGATGATAATAGCAAAAAAAAAAAAAAAACCAAAATACAGCTGTTAGACATAAAACATCATTGCATAAAGCACTTTTGAAGTTCTTTTCAGAAATTAAATTCTAGGTCCTTCAAGTCATACGTGAATTTCAGTGAACGCCACTTCTTGCAACAAATTAATTTAGAGAATTGAGTTCCATGTTGAGGAAAACAAAAATTAATTGCTAGAACGTAGAAAGGTTTATTCAGAATTTGCAGCCAATTGAATGTGTGGTTCTGCTGCCAGCCATTCAGCAGACAACCTCCCAGCTCAGTGGTCCTTCCTCAACCAGTTTCCTCTATCCTTCACACCAGCTTTAGCTTCTGAGAGCATCTGGTACACTTCAATGACTAAAGCCATATAGCAAAAAACTATACTCCTTTTTAGGTAAGATTTTGGTTAGCCTACCAAATAAAACCAGCCCCACAGCAAGACTGACAAACACTAAGGCCAGTGCAAGCAGCAACAACGTCCTTGTTTTGGGGGTGAGACTTCCCCCAGGAGCTCTCCATTGTTGACTCTTTGTTCCCATCCTTCCTCCTGAACCAGCTTTGGAACTCACAAAGTCTTCTGCTGAACACACTTATCTAGACGAGCAGAAAAGTGTTCTGGTTTTCTACCAGGAATTAAATAACAATGGCTTAGAGCACCAGAGCTACCACACGGCACAAGAAAGACAGAACAACTTCCTCCCTTTGGCAGCACTGAGCTATTTTATCAGCTCATGAAGCGCCGGGTGTCTGTAGTTGTGTTAATGAAAATCAGTGTCTCCAGGCTTTCCTGCAGGGCACCGACCACGAATCAGTGCGGTCAAAACCGCAGGCAGGAGGCACACAGGTGGGGCGGGGTGACTTTCCACCTTGCCTGCGCCACGGGAGAGGGAACCACGGCAAAGGGAACAGCACGTTTCTCCTGATAACACAATAAGAGGACAAGGCGAGCGAACCCAGGCTCCAACCGTGGGGTCACCCACGGTCAATCACAGAATCATTTAGACTTGGAAAGACCTCCAAGACTGTGAAGTCAAACCTGTGACCGACCCCCATGTCAGCCAGATCGGAGCACCAAGTGCCACGTCCACTCGTTCCCTGAACAGCTCCCGGGATGATGACCGCACTCCATCACTGCTCAGCTCCTCTGATCTCCCCCACTCTCCCTCGGCTCTACTTCCAACGGGACGCGCCTGCAGGAGGTGCGGAGCGGCCTGGCCGCGCCGCCGGCGG
>VXAU01000084.1:513380-568338 GCA_013399695.1 Formicarius rufipectus | reverse complement strand
CGTGAGCCGCGCGCCGGCGCCGCGCCGACACGTGACGGGGGCCGACCATTCCTCACGGAGGGTGGGGGGGGAGACGCCGGCTCCCGGCTCAGAATGAGCGCGCCGGGGCAGCGGCGCGCCGCTAATCCCCCCCCTTCCTGTGCCGCCGATGGGCCATTCCGCGCGAGCGCGGGTTGGGCCGGCCGTCAGCCAATGGGGAGCGGCTCCGGCGGAAGGCGGGCGGGCGCGCGCGGAGCGCGGGATGCTGGGCGCGGGAACGGAGGGAGCGCCGGCTGGCCCAGCGGGAGCCATCGGGATCTCTTCCGTGCGGATCCGCCCTGTCCGCCGGGCTTGCCGAGCCCAAGCACCCACATGCTGCTTCCCCGGAACCTGGCGGCGCCTCGGGGCGAGACGGAGCCGCCACTCCCATGCCGTGTTCCAGACCCCACCGAGAGCGTGGCCGCTGGAGCGCACGCGCGCCAGGGAAAATCGCTGTTCCGGCCGATCCATGGGAAGAACTGTGTCCTGAACTCGCCCTTGGGCGGCGTGGGCGCTGTGCTCCAGGGGAGCAGTGATTGGGAAGTTGGGCGAGGAAAAGCACTTGTCATCCGCCGGGAGCAACGGGCAGAGGGAAAAGAGCTTTAATTAAACCAAGTGTCACCAGTAAATATCTTCCTGGATTTGCATATGTTTACTGAGTTGTCACCTGCATCTGAGCTTCGTTTTGGCATCCAAGTCAAAGCTGATTGCTCTGACATAAAGCTTAACTAAGGTGCTTAGAAACGGAGCTCATGTTTTCATGTAAAACTGATGCCACTCCTTTTGCCGTAATTTGCAAATAATTACTCCCAGGAGCAAATTTATTTTTATTACATCGACTACAATTCAACCATTTCCAAATGCACTTTACTTGGAAAGGCTTGTAAAGTCTCATCATCAAGATGCAAAGGGCCCAATTCTTATAAAATGTACACACTCATTTTTTATTTATGAAAGTCCTGGATGTTCAGCAGTTCTTACTGTCAAGCCCTAAGTCATAGGTTACAGCTACTAATGTTTTTGTAATGTTACTGCTTATGGCTTCTTATTAACTTATCACAGTGTTACAATATTTCACGGAATAGAGTTCAGTCTTCGATGATAAGCAGAACTTTTTAACCTAAGTACAAACCAAATTGTAATTAGGCTGGATTGAGTATGTGCTCACCAAACTCAGTTATGGAGTAGAGTCCCTGGGAGCTCACTGTAGTAGCACAAAAATGTCTACATTGCTTATAATAAGGACCAGAAATGGTAAAGTGAAGGATTGCAAGATAAAAGAGAAAATAATGAGATGACATTGGTCAGCATAACGAAGAGTGAGTTCTCATTGCTGAGATTTCACTGCTACTGAACCAATGAAGAACAGTTTAAGAAGTATTTAGAAGGAGAACAGTGGGACAGATGCTGACCAGGAATTCCTCCAAAGGACAAAGAAACTGCAAAGGTTTAACAATCCAGTTGGTGGATAACTGGATCTGAAATGAAGGCTGCTCATACAGGAGCTATCTTTTCACCGCCCAGTTAAGAAGTTGTAGATGTGATCCTGATTTAGAGGTAAAGACAGCTATTTGATGTAAAAGGGAAATTTTGTCCTGAAAAAATTAATTCAAAATACCATGCAGATGAGCGGTAAGACTTTGGAAATTATATTTGCTGAAGTTGTCTGGATGGATGAGACAGTCTAGATCACAGTTATCAACATCTGAAAAAGAGAAAATCAGTAAATTGAGAAATAGTATTTATGAAGTATAGGTGAGAGTTTTAGTTCTTTGGATGAAGAACAGGAGTTGTTAGCTATGTTATTTGTGGTGAAAAAATAATAGCACGTGTATGTGAGAATCTGGAGACAGCTCTGTATGGTAGTGTCACTCGTGCTTGAGAAACAGAGGTTATGGGGTGAAGAGTAGGCATTTTGTTTTAGCCATACCACACCTGAATTGAGTCATACACAAGATGTGAATGAGGCACCAGGATTTCAGTATGGACAAAAAGCTTGATATAGAGCTGTGAATTCTCAGCACAGTAGCTATGCTATATTTATAGAAAATACAAGTCCAGGGGTAAAATATACAGGTCCAGAGATATGGAAAAGGCCAAATGCACAAACATACCTACTCATCCTAGTAGGAAGATTGCAATGTCTGAGCTAGGGAAAGGAAGGCATTGTAGAATGAAAAGCTTTGGTCAGCTGCATAAGGGACAAGTGAAAAGTCAGACATGAATGAGTGCAGATTAAGAGAGATGGGAAGAAAATACATGTGGCAGACAAGACTGGATAAAGAAATCAATTAGGGTGATTATTTTGTTGGTCTTGCCACCAAAAGAAATAATTAATAGAAAGCTCCAGACCAACAAAAGAAATCCTGTGCGGACTTCTTTTTACTTTTCCTCTCTCTAGGCAGACCACATTCTCCAAAGGTCTTGGCCTGATTCAGTCAGCTCAGAGGGTTTCATTAAGAATCCCCAAAAGACTATCCCTGGGGATAATTAATAGTGCCAGGTTATGTTCCTGGGATTTGAAATTGTGTCTCTGGTATTGAATTCATTTCTCTGCAATAGTTTAAGCCTATGCCAGACAATTGCCTGGCATAGTTTGAGAAATCATCATCAGTCATCTTGGAACTGTTACCAGTAGGCAGTTTGGTGATGGCCACACTGCCACAGAGGTGGAGGATTTAAAAGCAATCACTGGCCAAACTCTTCTAGTCAGCTCGAAGGCCACAGAATGGCTCTGGTTATTTAAGGTGATCGATGAGCATTGCCTGCCTGAATACTACCTCTCTTGGAGCTTGGAAGTTCTGATAAGGTTTCTGCTGGTTGCATTGAGGGTTTATGAAAACACTTATTATTAACTTGTAAAATTTAATTGAAATGTGTCATGGGAATTTTCAAATCAAGACTTATAATAATATGGAGTAATTAAAGCTTTATTCACTCACTCCTTTCAAATAAACCCCCATATGTACAAAAAAACTGAAGTGGCTTATTGTCACAGTTGGCTTTGGAAAATCAGAAAACCCAAAGGTAAAACTATGCTATGAATGCATCCATAGGATCCCAGTGTAAAAACTTTTGGAGTAAATGATCCAAGTTGTGTCAAAATGCCTTGGCAACAGTGAAGGAAAAAGACGAGGACATGCAGAAGAGAATGAGTGTTCGCCTAGGACTGTTGCCTTTAGGCAGTTTGAATGTGGCTACTGGATGTCAGAGGGTAAGATAGTAGCAGGAATCGTGGCTATTTATGTCATAGAGGAGGTTTATGAGACGTTAGCCTTTGAAAAAGTCATGGTCTGTGCTTGTAGTGGGGTCTGGGTAAATTTTGGTGGTCTCAGAGATGTCTTCTAATGGCACTTGTGCCATCTGATGGAGCCACCCTATTTGAAAAGTAGCACTCCTCTCTGGAGGTTTGAAGGCAGGAGATTATAACATGAGCACAAAGCATGTTTTAGTGTGTAGGGAAGCCCTCTTGCCCCTAACCTCCTGGTAGCTGTGCCTGTTCTTTCCATTCAATAGGTTAACATGGCCTCATCTAGAGGCAGCTCTGTGCAGATGGCACCAGTGCAGTAAGACATCCATCTTCCCACCAAGGTCATAATTCAGGGTGGTGAATGATCCATGTTACAAAATGGGGAGAGGGAACTCAGTTCCCAGCATTCCTTAGTGGCTGCAGTAGTCATGGGAAAGGGACTATCAAGGAAGTTTGCCGTGGAGAGAATAATTTGGGGTGTTTACCTGTAACTCTGGGGGAAAGAGGGCATGGAATTGAGAAGATGGTGAGATACTTGCATATACATATTGTTAGTACCAATATGCTTTTTATTTTTGGAGGCTGAACAAGGATAACCCTAGATTTCAGACAGTGGGGTACTTCAGAGGTTCCTGTGTGAAGAGTATCTATCCTTAGTGTATCTTGAGGGAGCGTGACAAAGGAACTAAAGAGTGACCTTTCCCCATGGCTCATTCACCAAACCTGACTACAAGTTTTGGCTTAGACCTCCTGCCTAATGTCAGTCATGCAACTCACCTCTGAAGGAGGTGACTCTCAAGGCAGCAAAATATTGAAGGATAACAAGGGATATGGTTCTCTGTGGTACTCTGTTTATATATAGATAGATCTGTATACAGATACTCTTGTGACTCCAAATAAAATTTAAGTCAAAATTCAGGCTTCTTAAGGTTTTTGTAGACTTTTCATACCTCATTCCCATTTTGTTCTAGGAGAAAGTGGGATCAGCTTAAAGTACTCACACACTTGTTATTGCAGACTCTCACATTTTTCTGTTGCATCTCTGAATATTCCTCAGATCTTGTGAAAACACATATTTAACGAAAAAAAAAATTAAAAGCATAACCTGTTGAATTTAGGGAGAAAATATGTTCAAATAGTGTCTTTTTAAAACAAAAGTGTGATTTTTAGAACTTGAGTTGCTTAGTGCTAGGAATAATGTGATTTCCTTGTTGGAGACTTTTTCAGATTCCCAAATTGCCTCCAGCTTTTATTACTTCAGTGTCTTTCAGGTCTTGTCATGTGACTGGTGTTATATACAGCAAAGCAGGTGATCCATGAACAATGTCTAGTTGCAAATAAGATCGAAGTCAACGAGTTTTTTTAACTAGTCAGGTTTTATTTTGAGAGGATGAAAATGAAGTAAGGTATTCAAGAGCTACAGAAGTGAGGTGGAGATGGTACAAACATATGTTGTTCAGAAGGAAAGTGGAGAAATGCGAGACAGAACAGTTTGATGGAAAGGAAGGAGAAATCTGAGATGGGAGTCACTGAGTAACTGATAAGGCTCCTGTTTTGGATTTGTGCAGGGAACAGTGTTGATAGTACAGGGATGTGTTCACCACTGATGAGCAGCACTTACACATGGTCAGGGCTGCCCCTCACAGTGCCCCACCAGCGAGGAGATTGGGCTTGCCCAAGGAGCTAGGAGGGGACACAGGCAGGACAGCTGACCCCAACTGACCAAAAGGGACATCACACACCATATGGTATCGTGCTCAGCAATAAAACCAGGGAGAAGGTTGTCTGCTGGGCCACTGCGTAGGGGCTGTCTGGTCAGCTGGTGGTGAGCAGTTGTTTTAATTTGCATCACTTGTCCTTCTTGAGTTTTATTTCCCTCTCTTTGTTAGTTTTCTTTTCATTACAATGAACCTCATGAGTTTTTTCAACTCGAAAGTTTTCTCATGTTTACCCTTCCAAATCTCTGGCAGCCACAACAGCAAGGGCTTGGTGTTCCCATTCAGAAACAAGATGCAAGTAAGCACAGCTCATTTTCAGGAAGATAGTGAGAAGATTCTTCTTTTTTTTTCTTTTTCCCCTGGAGTTTTAAAATTACACTTTGTTGCTCAGGTGCCTTTGGGGGCTGTTTATCTCCAAAGTGTCAACAAAAAGAGTTGCCCTATCCATGCTTTAAATTTGTTTAAGGCAGGCTCAGATTTGCTGGATACCTGTCTGCACAGCTTTGATGGTATGGCATATTGGTTTGGCATGTGTATTTGCTCTTCCCTGAGCCTGGCAGTGTGATAGAATCAAACTGAGGAACTGGCACTAGCAGTAGCAGGTAAAAAAATCAAAGAGCCAAGTCTTAGGATTCATAAAATAATTTCTAAGTGTCTTGTTGAAATTACGAGCAAGAATGCATATCCTGGAACTGGAGACAGATTGATGATAGACAATTTGAATGGAAAATTGCTGCCTGAGAGTCCTGTTGATTTGCATATAAAGAATGCTCAGCTTTCATGTAAAACAATTCCTTCTCAATGACCAGTAGTGACTTAATCCCTAATAAAATGCGATCTTCTTCTTCCTTAGTTTATGTATCTGTTAGTTAAAATGTTTCTGCAGGCAAAACTATGCCTTTTCTCTTGTTTGATCCAGCTCAAAATCTTTGACGAGCTCTTTTAGAGCTGTATTGCATTGCAGAATAATTACTTCCACTGAAAATGCAAAAGAATTCATCTCCCTGTGCTCCTCTGTTATGTTAGTTTTGCAAGGTTAGTAGAAATTTTAATAAGTAATAGTGCCTTTATTTTTGTAACCAAGTCAGCAGATCTTATCCTGGCTATCTACAGGGAGTAGATCTGATGAGTAAGAAGGTGCTTTTTTTATATAGTTACTTTTCAGAGGATCACAGTTTGAAAATGGTTGTGACATAACTGGGTCACATCTGAAATTTTTCTATAAGCTGCATAAAATGAGAAGTTGAGGTGGCTCCTTTTGTCAGAAGGTATATTCTTCGAGCTGTAGTGAATCATACAGCTCAGAGATTTGCATGTTGCACTGGTACTGAAAACTGCAAACCAGTCATAAATCTGTGACCAATTAGTAGTCCTTAAGTACCTTAAATCTGTTGTTTTTAAATAATAGCAAAGTAAAAATTAAGGTGTATATACATAAGTATCACATACTGTATGTCTCCTGTCATTGCCATTGTTTTACATGTTTAGCTGGGAGCATGCTATGCTACAAAGAATACCATGTCCCAGGGTTTGGCTGCAAGGAGTATTGGAGAGGAAATAGTTGGAGAGAACACTAAACCAAGTGTCAGGAATGGTAAAACTGTGTTTCAGCTGCCTGTAGCTTCAGTATGTAGTACACCATTTTCAGATTTCGATGCATGCCTTAACTTTTGGTTGAAAACAGAGGTGGAATGATTCGAAGATCATAGGGATTGCTGGCTGGACTAGGAAATGATAATAAAATATTCTTAATAAGCTTACATGTTTTACTTTATATAAGAATCCTGATGCTGGTTTTGTATCAGTGGGCACACTGGGTGAGTCTCTGTCAAATCTCCTCCTATCCCAAACAATGCAAATTATTAATAATTCTGGATATAAAACAGATGAAGTAAAGAGCGGGTCCACAAGCCTGACTGACCAAGAAGACAGAAATATCCAGAGAGGTGTAAAAAGGCATTTTGAAGGGCAGAGACCAAGAATCTCTTAAAACAGATCAGGTCCTGCTAGAAAAAATTTTAAATTTTTCTGGCAGCTGATCTGTTTTGAGAGATTTCTTTTATTCTTTTGCTAATTTTTCCATCATCTCTGCTGGACATTTCTGCCCCACTCGTTAAGTCAAATGCCAAATTAAATGTTTGTATGGCTGTGCTCTGACTGAGGAGTAATATTTCAAATTGTGAAAGCAGGGCAGAAACAATTTTTTTTTTTTTTTGAGTGCAAATACTGATTGTGTTACTAAACAGAACTTTGAACTTAAATGTCAGTCATTTAGAAAATTTTGATTGTTTCCCTGGCACTTTTTTTTTTTTTTCTAAAAGTGTTTCCTTCTGAACTCCAGAGTTTAAAAAGTTTAAAATCCAAACAGATATACTTAGCATAAGTAGTGTTCAGTGCGGGCTTTTTCCATGTTGCTTTAGGGCCTTGAATGGGATTCATACTTTTTTCACGTTGTATCATAAAAAAAACAATCAGTTGTTTGTTTTATTTCCCCTCAAGAAGCACACATTTATAGTGAAACATCTTTCAAGCTAACCCTGCACATGCACACAGTGATTTAGGGGCAAAGTGTCAGCTCAACTGAAATAAAATTTTCAGTTAATGAAAGTAAAATCCAAGAGTGAAATCCAAATTTACTTAACAAACCACTTCAATTCCTCTGTTGTTTGCAAGTACCTTATATTTTCCTAACTACTTAACTTTTCTACTACTCAAAACAAACATTTATGATTAGATACTGCAAACTGCCTCAAACATTTGGTTCCATAAACTTCTGTTAGGATGACTGGAAAGGGTTTCATTTAAGTGGGGACAGTAACCTGTTTCAGCAACATGGATTCTATTGCTGACATTTTCCCATTGCTGCAATGTGTGAAGGCTGGAAAGCTCAGATATTTCCCTTGGGGCAGATACTGTCTGAATAAATTAAGAATAAATAACCGTTAAATATATTGGGCTATCCAAGGTGCAGCACAAATTATCTCTGCAAAGGAAGAAAAAATTATTGACATTTTAAACATATCGCCTATGAAAAAAAAATCCCAGTGTTACTTGTCTGGAATCTGTCTAATAAATTACTTTAAATATGTGACTCTGTGGCATAAAAGTATTTGTGTTTTTCTGTAAACTCGTGTTTTAAAGGCATTAATCAAAAACCTGCAAAAGTATTTTTAGCAGTGTGGGAAGAAATATTTCAAACCTGGTTTCACTCTGCAAGATCCTCTGCTTATTATTGGCAAATGGATGTTCTCATGAAGCCATGAAACACTTTTTGATTATTTTCCTAAATCAGTGACTCAGAGAAGAATTTCATGCTCCACCAAGTCTGATTTTGAATATTGGCTTAAAATGAAATTTAAAGAACAGCTTTGTCCCCATTCATTTTGTTTCTTGGTTGTTGCTGTTCCTTGGAAAGTACCAGTAAGAGCTGCTTATTTTCAGAAGGAAGAGCATATTGCATCTTTCACAGTGAGAATTTCTTCCCATGTATTTGTAATATTTGAGTGGAATAAATGTTAGCAAGGAAAAAAAATAAAATAGCTAGTTCTTAAATGATACAGGTAGATTTGGAAACTTGCAGGACAAACTGAGATTGAAGGATTCTTTATTCTCTTCTGCTTTATGCAAAGGAGCTTCTGGCTACATCTGATTCCTGGAAAATTTCACTTTCATCCAAGAGGCCAGATGTCTTTCCAACACTGTGCTAGTTTTGGTGAAAATCATGCTGTGTTGCCTTGAATCTTGTTTGGGGTTTCAACAGTCTATAATCTTCTGTTATTCAAAATTTCTTGGTGCCCTGATAGCTGATCTAATGCCTTATTTGTATGCAGGTACTCTGTAGTCAACGTTTGCAAACAAAAAATCAAGGAAGAACTAGATATTCAGAAGAAATTCTTTACTGTGATAGTAGTAAGGCACTGGAACAGGCTGCTCAGAGATGTGGGGAATGCCCCATCCCTGAAAGTGCTCAGGGCCAGGTTGGAAGGAGCCCTGAGAAGCCCAGTCTAGTGGAAAGTGACCCTGTCTTTGGCAGGGGGATTGGGGGCTACCTTTGGTGTCCCTTCCAACCCAAACCATTCGATGATTCTCTGATCTTTACGTAAGCAGGTTAAAACAAATCATCACAATAGAGTCTTGACAAATCTGTCTGGACCAAGATGGCTTTAAATGAACATCTGAGAAGTTCCAGAAAATCTGAGGCATAATCTGCTACTGTTGTAGCACATAAGGCGTGACTTGAGAAATGTAATATAAAGCAGCTATTTAGGCACAGAACCTCAAGAAAGTAACAGGCCAACTGATAATGGACTTCAACAGAGAATTAAATGGTGAAAAGACAGTTAATGTTAACCAGCATGATTTCATAGGAGCTAGGTCTTGTCAAATGAAAATGACATTGTTCTGAAGGGCTACTCATTGAGAGAGGTGACAGCTGTGTTGGCACACTTTTATAAAGCATTTGACTTAGTGGCATGAATTGAAAAACGATTGCTCTTCAACAACAGTAAATTCAGAATAAGTTAACCACTAACAAACAAACAAAGTGTATTTGCTAGGAATAGTTAGCAAAATAAATGATAGTCCAGTGAGGTTGTATAGAGATAGTTCTTGCCTTCTGTACTTTCCTTTAATCCTAAAGGAAAAGTTGCTGTTTGAATTAGTGAGAAAAGTCATGGAGCAGGAAGTGATGGAAGTGGTTCACTGACACACAGTTATCCTGGATTGTGTTGTCAGCTGGTACAGGATGGAAGTTATTTCAGCACATGTAAGTTAAAGTGTCTTAGAATGAGTGGTCACTGCTCAAGAGGACTTCAATGGAGGGGAAAGCTGCCTGGAGGTCCAGCATTACCTCTGTGGGCCTGCCTGTGAATGTCATATGTGTGGGTCAGGGCGGCACTAGGTGGTGTGAGGGAGATGTTGCTGGTGCTGAGAACCCCAGTCAGTGCTGTGATCTGCTGATGTGTGCTTCTGTCAGGTTCCATATCTCTAATGAGTGT
The DNA here is from genome assembly GCA_013399695.1 of Formicarius rufipectus. Lineage (NCBI taxonomy): Eukaryota > Metazoa > Chordata > Aves > Passeriformes > Formicariidae > Formicarius > Formicarius rufipectus. The sequence goes on along the minus strand of VXAU01000084.1, from coordinate 558,355 downwards.
GGTAGGACAGTGCTGTGCTGTGCCCATCCCCACTGGGCTGTTCAAATCCTTCCACATGCTTCTTATTTAATCAACATTAGCATCCAGTTTTACTGTGTTTCCTGAAAAGTTCACAGAGGAAAAGAAAGGGAATGCGAGTCAGAGAAGTTTATATATAAAAATTTGAAAGAATTTTGATTTATCACGTAAATAAGCTTAATCTGATTTTTATATATTGGAAAGTAATTGTTCTGTTTGAAGCAATGGACTGTGTATCAGTGTGTGAGGCTGTTGTGTTAACACAGTCTGATGTCTGTGGGGGAATCAATCTGTCACCAGGAGCTGAGAAACACTCTGAGATGGGTAGCAGGGAGGATATATTAAGTATTTCCCTCAAACTGTATTTTACTTCTGAGTCCTCACCTCTGGCATCCTCTTGTGCTGAGACAAGTGTTTATGCAGTTGCTTTATAAACCAGATGGATCACAGGATGACAGACTATGCCAAATTGGAAGGGGGACCCACAAGGATCAAGACCAACCCCTAGCCCTCCACAGGACCATCCCAAGAGTCATAGCATGTGCCTGAGAGTATCATCCAAACACTTGTTGAACCCTGTCAGGCTTGGTGCTGTGACCACATCCCTGGGGAGCCTGTTCCAATGCCCAACCACCCTCTCAGTGGGGAATCTTTCTCTAATATCCAACCTAATCCTCCCCTGACACAACTTCAGGCCATTCCCTCGGGTCCAGTCACTGGTCACCACAGAGAAGAGATCAGTGCCTGCTCTCTTCTTGCCTTCTCGAGGAAATTGTAGACTGCCATGTGTCAGTCTGGATTAGTTTTAAGCCAGATCATCTTCGCAGCCCTTTACACTGTACAACGACATAAATCCCAGAATACTTTGTGTTGGAAGGGACCTTAAAAATCATCTAGACCCAACCCACCTGCCATGGACAGGGATGCCTTCTCCTAGACCAAGCTACTCCAAAACACATCCAACCTGGCCTTCAGCATTTCCAGGGATAGTGCAGCTCCAACTTCTCTGGGCAACCTGTGCCAGTGCCTCACCACCATCACAGTGAAGCATTTCTTCCTAATATCTAATCTAAAACCACTCTCTTTCAGTTAAAAGCCCTATCACAGCATGCCCTTCTTAAAAGTCCCTCTCCGGCTTTCTTGTAGGTCCCTTTTAGGTACTGGAAGGCTTGTACAGGGTCTCCCTGGAGCCTTCCCTTCCACAGGCTGAACAGCCCCAACTCTCTCAGCCTGTCTACATAGGAGGGATGCTCCAGCCCTCTGAGCATCTTTGTGTCCCTCCTCTGTGTGTACCAACATGAGGTGATTACAAGGAGCGAGCCTGTGCAGAAATGAAAAACCAAGAGACTGATGGTGCCTGTGTTGTTTTAGCATTGATACTATCTAACCTGTCCATATCTTTTCAGTTTTTAAATGGTGATCTCGGGAGTTATTAATCCTTATTTAAGTGAAGATTTTAGTGGAATGCTACTGAATTGGTTCTAATGCTGCTGACGACTTCCAGTGCTTTATAACACTAACTGAAGTCAGCCAAGTGGCGTATTTTCTTGTGTGTTAGGTTGGGAGTGGAACTTAAGGATCCTGGGGACAACTGTTGGCTATTCATATCCTGGGTATGATCTTCATTAATAGTCTTACTCAGCTTCTTTCAGCACTGAATACAATTCTGGAAGTAAGCTTGATAGTATTTATCAACAAATTTGAACTTTTATTGTAGCGTAAGAATTTCTTTAAGTATACTTAAAACTTTAACTGGGAGTGAAACCATGCCTGATTACAGAATAAGGTAGGCTTTACAGTGGTATATACAATGCTTTAAATTTACATTCTGCATACCCCCAAAAAAGTTAAATGTACAGAGAATCTGTACGGTCACAACCCAAAGTTGTGTTTCTAGTTCTTGTAGATCTTCAGTTGTAAGGGCTTCATCAATAGCGTTTTAGGGTATGCAGGGGCTTATGGATAAGTTTAATAACAATTATATTAGTTTAAATTGCTTCACTTACTCCAATTCAGTACTGCTGGACACTTTTTCTGCCCCGGTTGCATTTCAGTCTTTGACGATTTGCTCATTCTAGGTTACGAGCACCCCTTTTCACGTAGGCTCATTTACATTTAACTTTTACTGTCTGGTCAAGAGTCTTCCCAGACTCTTCCTAACATCTTCCCAGAGTTTTTAGTAAAGATTGTTTGTGGCAAATTCAAGCTCAAACTTTCAGAAAAGATTTTTACAAGAGCAAATTGAATCTCAACTCCTACAAAACTGCTTCCAACAGTTTTACATCAAATTCTAATTTAGAAGATGCACAGTGAATTAGTTGGAACGCAATGGGACTCCAATAGGAGGAGTTTGGCCTATTCTCAAGATAGGCCAAAGGAAGAATGAAGTGTCTCTCTTACATAGAGAATCTTGACAAGACAATATCTTACATTTTTTCTTAGTATTAGCTTCCAGAATTTAAGAGTTTTCTTCTATTTTTCAGTTGCTTTTGTTTCCTCAATTTTGGGAGGAATTTATTCACTTTTATCTGTGTTTTGTTTTAGTTTCTGCCTATAAACTTCACAACTTGGCATTTACTTTCATCTTTTAACTACTCCTTTGACAAACCACTGGCTTAAATGTACCTAAGGCATATCTTTACTAAGATGAATGTGAGGATAGTGGTGTGCCTAAACAATTGTGGGGTGCAGACCCAAAAGTTCATTGAGCAAATGTGTTTTCTTTACAAACACCAAATTCTGCCATGGACACTTGACACATGGATGGCCACACAAAGTTTTTCTTTTGTGTCTTTTTGCATTTTCACCTCTTTTACAATACTTTCTCCTTCAGCTTTAACAAAATATTCTTTTTTTTCAGATTTGTTCTATTATAAGAATTACTTTAAACGTAATTTAAAAATAAAAGAAAGCCCTTTTACTTTAGTTCTTTGATTTCTTATTATTTTTTTTAAAAGGGGATGTTTTGTTAAATTTTTGTGCGGAAGATCCCTGAGAAAACACCCTAAGATTAGTTAGTATTTTTTTTATCCTTAAGAAGAAGATGTATTTTCAGTTAGGGAAAATATAAATTATTTTCTTAGTTACTAAGTTTTAATGCAATTCATATAGAACAAAGATCTTACCCTGCTCATTGTTTAGCCATCCATGGAATCTGTGAAGCAAAAAGTACATGTGACTCACATTTCTAATGTAAGCAAATAAAACTTGGAATTCTTTTCTTTTGCATGTTGAAAAGTATCAAAAAGAATGAAATATGCTTCTCCGCAGTCCATTTAAAGTTTCTTGGCCGTGGTTCATCTGTATTTTTCCTATTCTACAGCCACTTTCCCACTCAAAGCAGTTTTGTTTTGTTTGGTTTTTTTTTAACTTTTTGTTCCAAATATTTCCTTCTGAGCCTTTTCCTAGCCTTCTCTTTATTGTCAGGATCTGGTTTTCTTCCTTTCCTGTTACCTTTCCATTTCTTCGAGTAGAACCCTTTAAACATTTACAGTTTCACAAAGTTTTCAATCTGGCATTACTAGTAAGCTCTTGAAAGAACTCTTCATCTAAAAGTGTCTAAGTAGGACATTGTTACTTCATCAAAAGACTAAAATATTTTTTCTGTCTGTGTGTCAATTTAAATTGTAACACTTTTGTAGAAATCCTTGTGTTTGGTGGCCATTTCCCTAAATACGTTTCAGTGGGAAAGGCAAAGGTTGTGAGTGTCAGCAAGATACGCCTTCAGACTGTTTAGGTTTGATTGCATTGCATTATAGAATGCTTCATTACTAGTTTAACCTCTCAGAGGTTTTCAGCTGCTGTTTTATTTAGCTATACCGACTACACTGCCTACAGCAACTCCAGGCAATGATTCCCCCAGTGGCATGCATGAGCTGCCCTGCTCTACTGCAAAAATACATTATGGCTGAATTTGCCCTCAGAGTTTGGAAAGATCTAAAGTCTTTGGAGACTAAAAATGTGGTTTTTTCTTTGTTTTAGCTGGCAGTATGAGCCTCTGGCATTTCAAAGTGCAAGTCATTAGCGTCCACAAGGGTGATGTTAATATGTCTGTGTTTCAATCTCAGGACATTTTCCAGTTGCTTCTGCCACAACAATCTCTGCCATCTCAGTGCTTTTTAAGCCCCTTGTGAATTCAAGTAAGCTTTGCAATGCCAGTAAGAATCACTGTAGACTTCGGCTGAAACCAGTTGCTACCTGATTTACTCTTTTTGCAGTAGTTGACAGTGTGGTTGAAAGTCTTTCAGAGCCTCTTAACATGGGGGGAATGAAGAGAGAGGGGAATGTGATGTTTAGAAATATTAAACGCAATCAAAAGAAAAGCTGGAGGATTTTGGACAACCTTATTTTTTTTTAATTATTTGTATTTTTCACATTGAGGAGCTGTGATTTAGCTTTACAGTAATGCCCAGTTGCCCATATAAAATCTCAGCAACGGTGATAACAATGGCATTCAGAAATAAAGGATCAATTGAAGCAGTCAAGAGCATAGCCTGGGGGACCAGATGGCAGTCCTCATTGATGAGAAGGATGGAATCTGTCAACAAAGGTAATGCCTTGAGGGAAATGCAATAAGGCAACGCAGAGATCAAGGGCTGACCCCTTCACCCAGTGTGTAAGTGCCGAGTGTGGATGTGCTGCGTGTTTGGTCAATTGCTGCTTGCTTTCTCTGGGAGGAATGTCAGAAATATTCCCCCTTCCCTTTCAGACTGCTTTGCTGTATTCCCTCCAGTTCCCAGCTCAGGCGTAACCCCAGCTCCCACAACTAAGAGGAATGTAATCTAATCAGAGGGATGGGGCAGAAGAATAGAAGAGGCCTGAACGTGAAAACAACCGAGCGAAACTAAAAACATAAATGTTTTGGCAAGCCTTGCTATTTTTAGGCATTTCATTTGGTCTTGGGGAAGGCGGAGTAGTGTGTTGCTAAGCCAGCACTGCCTTGGGTCAGATCACAAGGGTTCACAGCCCGCTCCGCCCGTCCCCACCGTGGAAGTGTATAAAGGCCTGGACGTGGAGGAACACAATTTCTTGCTCAGTTTTTTCTGGGTTCATTATTCGTTTCCCCCTTAATATTTTTCAATTAAGAAAGAACCCTTCAGGGGCTTATTCTCTCAGCTGCTGGCATGGGTGGGCTCCTGCCCATTCCTGGCGGCTGCATGGCACGTGGGTCTGTTAGGAAAGAGTGGGAAGAACCATCTGTGCATGTGTGCCCACCCATCTGTCTGTGCCACCTTGTACCCAGCCGGGTCAGGGCTCAGTGGGAGAGCTTGGATGGAGGGGATAATCCTGGATCACATTATAGTTACTGCTTCCCAGCAGGTTTGGTGCTTTATAGAACTGAATTTCTGGCTCATGAAATACCCAGAGAGTCCCGAAAGGGTTGTGGTTTGGACAAGGCCAACGCAGATCTTCAGAGATGCAGGTAATGAGATGGTGGTGTATCAGTAAAAAAGAAAAAAAATCCCTGTTCACCTGTTTAATTTATGGATAAATACAGGGCTTTTCAGATGTTTCTAAACTCAGATTTCTTCAAAACGGCATCACTCCTTATTCTGGTCCTGAGTAATGTGCTTTCTTTGGCACACTAGGTTTTATTCATAATATTGAAAGTGTGTATATTCATTGTGGCCATTTCTCTGGGTTCACATGTTATAGCAGCAAGTAGCTCTGGTCCAGGTAAGACCTTACAGAAACTCATGTGTTACTCTGAATTTTGGTAATATTTTATATTGTATGTTGGTCTGACCCGCTTTCACATAGGCCTACAAGGAACTAAAAACTACCGTGTAAATTGTGATTTTGATTAAATTGTAGCCATTCTGGGCCTGTGCAGAACTGGAAGTGCTAAGGATGGACAGTTGAAGCAATTAAAAAGCAGAACTCAGGCACTGGCTAATGCACAGTAACTTCAATGTCAACATCTGAGTAGAGGGATGGACCTTTTTTTGTGTGGAAGGATGTCAAACTGTCTGACAGACACTGAAGCAGAAAATTTATGGTCACGGGAATGAAAATTCAGGAGTTTGCAACTAAAGTTGCAAAGTGGATGGCAGTGCTAAGCACAGACTTGGTTTGACTTCCAGTCCTGTATACCAGAGCACATCTTGCCTGCTTTTATTTGATTTAGACATGACTGGAATGAGCAGGGTAGGCTCTGAAAACTACGTTAAGATGTTCCTTTAGAAGTGTGAATCTGGCAGGATTCACAGACAAGAACCAGAAATAAAAACTAAGCAGTGTCTTATATTTCTCCTTACCTGAAAGTTACATAGCAAAAGCAACACATACTTAGGAAGCTTTGTGCACATTTTCCTGACAAGCAGAAACAAGAACACTCTGGATGTGTGTTCAAGTAACATGTTGCTATGACATAGATGTCCAGTGCGTGTGCATCTTCGCAGGTTATCTTATCAGATAAGGCTGAGTGATCTGATGTATTTTCAATTTAATTTATTATTGTTTATTTGCAAAGAATATATTGTCATTATTAATGGCCATGTTTTCTTTATATTGTTCAAAAAATACTATTCCATTTTATATGAATTCAACACAAATTGTTTGAGAATAATCGTCTGAGAATAATCAGTATTCCTTTTATATAAATTCAACAGAAATTGTCTGAGAATAATAGCTACAAGAGGTTCTGTTTTGCATATCTATCATTCTTCCAGTTGGATGCTCTAAAAGCATCTTACAAACAATATTAAATTTAACTTTGCAACACCCTGCTGGTGTGAATGAATATTATGAACATTTTTTTAAAATAGGAAAACTGAGGCATTGAGATATTAAAGCAAAATGCCTCAAGGGTAGCCACTGGCATTACCTTTGGGATGTTTCCATTTTCTGTCAGTAAAAGAAAATGACACTACATTATCAAACAATACATTATCAAACTGGGGAAAGTGTAAGGAAAAACTTTTATGATGCTGTCATCAGTTCTCCACTGTTTGTCCTTGGAAAATGAATGGTAATCTAGGAGGATGTTCATGATTTTAAAGAAAATCACTTCAGATTAATTGGAAAAGTCTGTTGTAAACATCATCAGACCTTCTGCATATTGCAGTGCATTAATATTGTGACCCTTATAATTTGTAATAACATACAATTGTGTGTGAACATGACTTCTGGATGACTTTCTAAAATTAATTATGAGCATTTTATATTTTGATGATAAACCCATTCCACATTTTCTAGACGTTCATGTGAAAACATTTATCTTACGTGGGCAGAGAAATAGGTAATCACAGCTGATGCATCTTTACAATAATTTAAAGTTCCTTTGTCTCTTTTGGGTTCTGCTTCAGTCAGCTATGGAAGAAATTCATGATGGAGTTTATTGACAGTAGTAGAGAGCCTCTGCAATTCTTTGTATTGAGACATCTGAGATGAGCTACAGAAGGAGTCAGTATGGATATCAAAATCAGTCAAGGTTGAAGGCAACCCTTAGTGAAACTCTCTGTGGCGTAGTTACATGTCAGTATAAAATTTACACTATTTGTGAAAGGTCCCCTGCCTTATGTCCTTATTGTAGAGAACTTCGAACTTCCCATATATAGCATCACTTAGCAATTATAGACTTGCATCTTTAGAATTCTGCCTGTGATCCATGGAACATCCTCCTTTTCCAGCAAAACAACAAAGGAACATTACATGTATAAGTTATTTATAAATATTTCAAAATGGAGAATCTGCTCTTTACAAATTTATCATTCTTGTGTGTCATGTGCTTATTTTATCATCTAGTAAATAATGTTGTTTCATGATTTACAATATGCTCTTTATTTCAGTTCCTTCACAATCTATTTCTAAGTTAGTTAAATTAGTTGGCAGTAGAATGGTCACACAGCAAATTCCAAACCACCACCCTAGCTAATACAATACCAATGGCTATGTAGATACTTCCAAATGTAATTTCCTTGGAAATACTGAGACAGGAAGCAGGGTAACATACAGTTAATTCTGCAGGACTTAGAGCTCCTTACTGCAACTATGTCAGCATGCTCTCCCTGAAACTTAGCATTGACTTTTGGTTGAGCATTAGCATTGATATGCTCTGTCTCCAGGAATTAATGCAATCAAGTAAGTAAATGAGTTAAAGAAAACAGAAAGCGGGACTTTGTGTGCAACCAAGTCTGATTTATTTGAGTCTCATCTCTATCAGTGTTCTTAAAAGTAGCTCTGTGTCAATGTAATTAGTTGCTCTGTCAGCTTTTCAGAGAAGGAAATCTTGCTAACTTAAATATTATCTCTAAGGACTATTTTATTCTTTTCATATTGAGACTGTGCTGTAATGCTAGGAGGGCTTGCAGGACAAATGTTACTCATGAAACAGTGAAATCAGTTCCAGTGAATCCTGCTTCAAGACCTCAAGATGTGGAAAACAGCTGGTTCATACTGTTGCACAGAGAGACCACCTCAGTCCCTGAAAAATCAGGATGTCTTTTTTCATCCTTGTTCCTATGATTGGAGAGTACTGTGATTTTCTCATCTTTTCCTACTTAACTGGAAAGATCCTTGTGAGTCTTTCCCCCTCAGCTTCCTAAGTAAACCATTGTTGAGCATCCTCCATTCTGGCGGGACAGGACTCAGTTCCTCTGGGCTGGTGGTTGTAGAACAGGAAGGCATTAAAGTAAAAGCTGAGCAGCAGAGTTTGAGCCCATATTGAAGTCATTTAATCAAACTGGTTTTGAGCTGTTTGCAGAAATACTTGATAGAAGAGTTTTGGTGGGTTTTTTAAAAGGCTGTTTGGTTTCAAAATTTGTCCTTTAAGACTCGGTGACGGGAAGGCTTTGAGTGCAATTGGAGACTTGACCATTTTTAATATAAATGCTTATTCTGAAAACAGTGATTTAAAGTTTTTGTAGGACAGCTCCTTTCAAAAGATTAGTCAGGGTAATCTGATCATACTACTTGATGAACCCATGAAAATGCTGTGGAAGCCAGACATTTTAGCACACCAAAGATGTAGAATTACAGGATTTAAAACTTGAATATGAGTTTGTAACTCACAGTTTTCAGTGTCACCTGCACTGGAAGTATGCTTGGATCTTTACTTCATCTCTGCAGAACAAGGTGGCTGAGGATCCCTCTTCCAATTTATATTTTTTTAATTTAATGTTATTAACATCCCTGGTTGTAAAGTTCTGCAGGTTCTAAATGCCTTTAAAAATTCTCCCCATGGTCCATTAGTACAAGATTATTAATGTATTTATTTGTATAGTGCTTCAGGCTGAGGACACTTCTCAGACACTGACCTAAATTGTACCTTTGAGCAGCCCAACCTAATGTAAGCAGAGCACCTCCTGGGTCTTCATACCAAACATGACCACCCATACCACATCTTGGAACTCTCTTCCTGACCTTGTCAAAAATCATTGTGCTGGGGAGCAGCTTTTTTGCTTTCTCAGCTCCAATGAGAAGCTGCTTTCCAGGAGCTCCACAGGAGCTTCCTCCAGCAGCCCTTTTGTTCACAGAGAGACAGTCATTCATTTGTCTGTCATGGTGGTTAAATGGAAATTCTTATTTCTTACATTTCTTAAAAGGAGGTGACATCTGTCATCAGCCTGAACAGGTCACTCCCTTCTCATCCCATCAGATAGCATCTTCTTGCAGGCCACCATTCCAGTCTGAGGAATCCTTTACTGAATTAGGTGATCTGAAAGCTTCATAGCAAGGTGTCACCTAAAGGGTACATTGATATTAGTAGATCTTCAACAGCAGATCTTCAACGAAAGGTCTCATCTGGTACCAGTTTGGTATCACTTGCCTTTCTCATGCTGTCATCAGATTGCCATCTGCAACCCCTTCTGTCACCACTCATTACACCAGACTCTTGCTCCCTGTCCAGCTGATGGATTCCCAGCTTGCAACATAAATTTTGTTATTAGTCTCCAAATGCACAGTCTTGTCTTGTGTAGTAAACCATTTCTCCAGAGTTTATTTTTCCAGTCATCAGGTCTTTCCATCCGTGTGTACTTCTGAGCGTTGCCAACCCGCCTCGTCGGCACAATGCCATTTTTCTGTAAAGATCACAGAACTTTTAAAAGTTTATTTTTAAAATTATCTTGGAATACACCCACTAATAATGCTCTCAGACATGAAATTCTTATTTCCAACATTATTTGTTATTCTGTCCTTTTAGATCAATTCCTTACGTACCATGTTTTCCTTCATTAATTTCATCCTCAATTTTCACAGGTAGCAATTTGTCAGATTTTTCACTGGGAACCTGGCAAGAGATTTCTGTCATTTCTTATAATCAGAAACCATTGTTCACTTGAAGAAAAAAACAAGGTTAGACAAACATGCATTACTAGTGAAAAATTCGTTTTTTTCCTGCTATTTTCCATTCTATTAATTCAGGAATTTCCACTAGTTTCCAGTCTTTCTTGCTGATTCCCTTAGTTGTTTCATGTATGCTAGTGTATTATTTATGTGTGATTAACAGGTTTTACCTCCTTCTCAACCTGTACAATTTTCTTTCTGACTTTAAAGACTGTTGTTCTTCAGCCCCCATTTAGAAAAGATGTTCAAAGACTTCAGTATGGGAAGTTTGAATTGAATGACTGTATAATCCCAAAGTGAGATACAAACAGCTGACAATGGATTTTCTTGCTTCAGCTGTCAATTTGAAATTTTTAGCTCAGGAAAAAGAGAAGTTTAGCTGGTAACACCTAATACAAATTTTGTGTATATTGCCTTTCCCTATTTCTGTGCTTTGTGCTTGAGTCCTAATGAAGGATTTGCAAGGAAACCCAACTGGCAGTCACTTCCCTATACATTTTATCACATATCCCAATAGAGTGACATTTTTAGCATGCTTTTCCAAGTTGTTACATTAACAAATTTGCACTGATTTCTTTATCCTGTCATCTAAAGACCACCTTGTAGTAAGACAGTGAACTTTTACAGCATTCCATAGTTGATGCACTGTCTAATGTCACAAATGTCTGCTCAAATTACTTCACAGAGACTTGAGAAGAGTCTACATTGTGCCTTCCATTTGAGCTTGATTTGACAGAATCAGTCCCTGCGCTAGCTCATGGCACTTATCAGTTAGTCAGCCTTCCTCAGGGAAGAGAATTTAGAGTGCACCATATTCAGTTTTCAGATCAAGCCCTGTCCCCTTAGGAAGCTCTGCACTGCATTATTAAACAAGGTGCCATCAGCCGTAGCACCATGCTTAAACATTCAGTCAAATAAAAGACGACATCATTAGATTAACTCTTTTTTCACCAGCTTCATTTATCTGTCAGGGATCTAAAATACAACACTAAGACAAAGAAAAAGTTTGCTGTGTCTTTCTTTTCATTTCTCTTGAAAGTTTGTAAATGTGGGCAGTATAACGTGTGATGTCACAAAATAATGATTAAACTTAATGCTATTATGAGATGAGGTTTTGCAAATTACAAGGGTTTGACATGTTTGAGACCAATGTGTTGTTTATTTTGCTATTTTTATGTGTAGTTCTCATAAAGACTACTCTGTGTTCTGATTTAACTGTCATGCCTATGCACAAGCAAATTCTGATGATTGCTGTGACTTTAAATATAGCAAAGACTGAAAAGTTACATCAAGCTAATATGCCTAAAAGAGGGAAGAAATTGCTCATAAATATAAAAGCCCCTTTATAAAATATCTTGCCTGTTATACCATCAGTTCACTGTACAAAAAGGCACAAGTAGACTCCTATCAAATTATGCATTTATCATAAAGAATTATGGATCCTTTAAAGTATTTTATATAATTTTAATCAAACTGAAAATCACACAGCAGGAAGACATGCTCCCCCTTGAAAGTGAGTAGATTCAGGATATATATTTTAAGATTTGCATTTTAGATCTCCTTGGGTCTTCTTATATTCAAAGTTATTTTTTTACATCTTTATTTATCTCGTCAGACCAGAAATTGTCAAGATTCTTTGAGAAAAGGAAAGATACCCTTTTTAAAACTTCATGTTGATATAAATATGAAAATGGATTAAACTCTGCTTCCAATTTTCAAACATATGTACTTCAATGAATATTAAATGGTAGACCCATATCATCATCATGACTTATTTACTTTGTAGAGATTTTATCAAAAAAGGACTGGAGTTTGCTGTGGAGCGTGAAACTCCACTGTAATTGAGTTTAGAGTGGTAAAACCACTAAAGAGGCCATGGCCCCAGAGAGTTCCCTGAAACCCACCTGTCAGCTGGTGTTACATCACTGATCCAACAAGCCGTGCCTTCCTCTTCCCGCTAAAGATTTCGGTGGCAAAAAAAAAAAGGAAAAAAAAGAAAAAAAAAAGAAAAACACCCGAAGTTGCTCCTAGGAAAAAAGAAACCTCTGCAACAGCTGCACGGTGTCAGCAGAAATAATGATCTGAAACTCAGCCTCCAAGGGATGCTAGTCTGGGTCCTAATTCTGTAAGGTGTCATTCCTTTCATTGCAATGCCATTAAACATGAAAGTAATGGAGATGACATGAAGTATTCTTTCACCAAAGTGTAACAGGAGAGAGAAAGCGTACTTGGGGATATTGACAGGGAAAGGTGTCTTGTTTTGCTATAAGGATTGTCTTAAAGGATCCATGCATAAAAGAGGCCATTTAATTCCCATTATTTTACAATTGAAATTTCACCTTTTAACCCTGTAGCTTTTGAAATGCGCGTTCACATGAAAATTGAAGTTGTAAATAGGTTTAGTTCCATAGTTTCTGTGGGTTAAAAGCAGTTTTTTGCAGGTAGATTGAATGACTAGCAAGACTAATACTAGACTATTTTATAATCATTGATGAAATTGGTCCTCTGGTCAAGTGTTCTGCTTCGAGAACTCTGTTTCCTTCAGTGAAATTACTCCCGTGCTGGACCTGGTTCTAAGCTGGTAGTGCCTGGTGATATTTAACAAATGGTTCACCCACCTGCCTTTTGTCCAGCAGACACTTAGATGTGAAGCAGCACCCCCATCCCCACTATAATTTAACCACCTGCACTAGCCTTTTGAGCAGAGATGAGACAAACAACACAGGAAATGCTTCTTTGCAAAACTCAAGGTGGTTCCTGCAAGAAAATGTCAAGGCCAGCCAGGAGAGCACTTTTCCAAAATGGCATTTATTCTATTTTTGGCATGAAAAGAGGCTTTCGTCTTCGGGCTGTCAAGGAAGTCCCTTGACAAAAGCGAACACCTTGCTTCAAAGACAACTAAAGGCCCAAACCTTACTTAAGATCTTACCTCCACTGAAATCACTGCTATTCTGATGTCGGATCAAAGTCTATAAAAGAAAAAGAGTCCAAATGTTTTCTTTTGAGAAGATGTAGCTGATCGTATTGAGTCCTTTTTTCAAGAAAGGGGAAGAATCTGCTCTGTGAGACTTGGATTTGTTTCAAAGACTGTGGCTGACAGATGCATTGTTCTGAAAACTACTCCTGCCAGTTTTTTTATCTATTACACCTGCATTAATATTCAGTGCAAATGAGTCCTTAGTTTGGTCTTTGAATTACCTCTGTGATCATTGGTGCTGAAATTGAGAAAGGCTATGATATTTCTCCCATATCTTTGCTGCACATCAAAGTCTGCAATAGTCCTTCCTACAGGAGATGTGCTGCTCTCAGGAGTTGTCCTGCTGTAACATGCTTCAGAACCAGTTTGCTGGGGGGAGTATCACGAATTGCTGTGACTTGGCATGCAGCCTCCCTGCAAGCAGTAACTTCAGACTGGTGTGCTGCTGGGCAAATGGTACACGGAAACTTCCAACCTAGCTGGGACAATTTGGGCTTGCACCCTATTCCTGAAGAAGAATGAGGCTGTTGTTAGTGAGGGTGCTGTCCTAGCTATGTGGAGGAATGTTTTCTTTAAATCAGAAGGTCTCTACAAATTCAGTGTCCTCCAGTGTTTCTGCTTGCTTTCAACTTCAGACTCAGAGTCTTGAATGATTATTGAACTGAAAATAACAAATGTGGTGTCTCTCACTGAAGAAATCTTTTAATTGTCCAGCTTTTCAGTATTCTATACATTTTTACAACCAAGAAAGCCTTTAGGCACACAGTGAAATTAAAAACCGTGTGTTGAGACGAAACACACATTTTGACTTCGGCATAATTTTTGGTGGCTATCTGATAGAAAACTTTTTCCAATCCCATTCCACAAATTTTTCATTTGGATCACCTCAGTGACCTGGCAAAATCTGATGCTATAGGCTCACTGGACCCGGCATGAGGAAAGTGGTGGGAGCATAGTACCACAGAAGGGCAATCTCAGTGACTTTTTTGGCAGCAGCCTAAGTTACACAGGATAAGATACATCATAAAGTCGGTTTTCAGTTTTAACAGTGCTGGTTTATTACACTAAAAAAACAGGGAAAACATAATATCTATTAATTACCCTCAGTTTTCTCCCCTTACTCTGCCCTCCACTATGGTGCCTGCATTCACATCAGGCTTTATTTTAGCAGTACATCAAGAAGACGAGAGTTGCTTAAATGAAGTGTTTCCATGGATTTGCACAGTCTTTTCCACATCTCTCTGACTGCAATACAACTTCTTCCCTCGAACCCTGCTCACCCACAGTGTTTCCTGGCATCTCTATTTGAGGGGTCTGCAATGGAACAGCTGAAGAAACAATGACACCTCACCCCAAAGAATTTACACTTTGATTTTTGTGAGCATACACAAAATTCAGGTGTTCATGCCTGTCTTTGTTATGCCATGAGAGATTTTAGCAATTGTTTAGGAGAACCCTACGGTATAATGTGTGTTAGAAGTCTATGCTCCTCAGAGTATTTGTGCTAAGTGAACTGCTGGGATGACACCTGAATATGGAGTAGCTGAAAAGAGCCAAAAGAAAAAAAAAATGGCAATTTGCATGTCTTCAACTTTCATTACCTTTTTTTCTATCATGTGACAGTGGTAATTGGGTTATATTGTCCTCCTTACTGGCATTTCAGAAAAAGTGTGTTGTTACAGTTTGTTGCACGTGACACTGAGCTCTTGGTTCCCGCAGTGAAATAAGTGACCATCGAAATGGCAACAGTATATTCCAGGTATTTGATGGCAGTGTTTCTGCAGAAGACTTTTTGAGTGTGCTCATTGGATCTGGATTGGCAGCTTTCAAATAAAAGATGTTCACAAATTATTCACACATACCACCCAAATGTCATGAGGACGAAAACTTATTGTTGAGCCTTACATTCAATATCCAAGCGTGGTATCAGTGGCCTGTCCAAGAAGTGATTGAAGGATCTATCAGGAATATTCCAAACATTGTGGAGATCAATTGATGCTTTCCCTTTGCCTAACAATATCAAACGCTAGATGGCATGCTTGGCCTCAGGATCACAGCCACCTGTGCCTGTCCTTGCATTGCCCAAGTTACTTAGTAGACTAATTTTGAAACTTCAGCCATATGATCTTCCCCAAGCTGCTGCTTTCTGTGCATTTTGAAAGTAAAATTTTAAAGTCCTTGAATATGGAAAGAAAAGAGGAGAAACTGGAGTGCAAAAGGTAGTGTTCTTTAAGCAAACAAGAATTCACAGGAAAAAAAGGAAAAGGCGGATGCAAAACTGTTTTCACCATCTTCCTCCTCCTCTCTTCCATCTCCATTATCTATTATTCTTATACTGGCACATTAAAAATGCTTACATTAACTAAATTTTTTCATGTCCTTTTGATCCAAGTAAAAATTTATTTTAATACAATTCTTGAT
Source organism: Formicarius rufipectus (assembly GCA_013399695.1). Taxonomy (NCBI): domain Eukaryota; kingdom Metazoa; phylum Chordata; class Aves; order Passeriformes; family Formicariidae; genus Formicarius; species Formicarius rufipectus. Next base: position 542,652 of record VXAU01000084.1, on the reverse strand, counting down.
TTGATCACTGAGCCAAAAATTCACATTTCAATGTCCCTGATGTTTTAGGGAATTGAAAATGTGTCCAGAATTGCCTCTGCCTATGTCAGGAACTAGTGGGACATAATGGGATTGAGATTAAAAGGCAAAGTGAATGGAGCTGACGATCCAATATCCACACAAAACGAGATTCAGGGATGTTACTTTGACTAACTCTTATCTGGTCTAATCTTGCTCCTGCCATGAAAGACAATAAAAATGTTTCTGTAAATACATTATCAGAAAAAGGAGGGCTAAGGAGAATCCCCGGCCTTTATAGGATGTGGGGTAAAATGAAACACTGCCACAAAAAATGAGGAAAGGCTGAGGGACTTAGTGCCTTCTGTGCCTTAGTCTTTGGCAGTAAGACCAGTTGTTCTCCTTGTCCCCAACACCCCGTGTTGGAAAACAGGGATGGGGAGAAGAACAAAGCCCTCATATTCCCCATATGGTCAGTGACCTACTGCACCACTTAGACACACATGGATCTGTGCAGCTGGAGGGGATCCACCCAAGGGTACTGAGCCAACTGGTGGAAGTCCATCATTTACAGCAGCCCTGGCTAACCAAGGAAGTCACAGTCGACTGGAAATTAGCCAGGGTTGCAACTCGAGAAGGGCCAGAGGGAGGATCTAGTGAACTTCAGGCTTGTTAGCCTGACCTTAGTGCCAGGGGAAGTCATGGATCAGATCATCTTGAGTGCCATCACACAGCATTTACAGAACAATCGGGGGATCAGACCCAGTCGTGGTTTATAAAAGGCGTGACTCGTTTGATCTCCTCTGACAAGGTGACCCATGTAATGAATGAGGGAAAGGCTGTGGATGTTGTTTATCTAGACATCAGTTGAGCCTTTGACACCATTCCTCACAGCATTCTCCGGGATAAACTGGCCACTCATGGCTTGGACAGGTGCATGCTTTGCTGGGTTAAAAACTGTCTGGGTAGCCAGGCCCAGAGAGTGGCAGGGAATGGAGTTGCATCCAGTTGGCACACGGTCACTGGTGGGGTTCCCCAGGGCTCAGAACTGGCTTAGGTCCTGTTTAACATCTCCATCAGTGACCTGCACAAGGTGATTGAGCTGACACTGAGCTGGGTGTGAGTGCTGATCTGCTGGAGGGCAGGAAGGCTCTGCAGAGGGACCAGGGCAGGCTGGATCAGTGGGCTGAGGCCAATTGTAAGAGGTTCAACGTGGCCAAGTGCTGAGTTCTGCACTTGGGTCACAACAACCCCCTGCAGCACTATGGACAGGGCACAGGGTACTGTCAGGGGAAGCTGCCTGATGAAAGGACCTGGGAATGCTGATTGACAGCCAGCTGAACACGGGCCAACCCTGTGCCCAGGCGGCCAAGAAGGCCAATGGCATCCTGGCCTGTATCAGCAATAGTGTGGCCAGCAGGACAAGGGCAATGATTGTCCTCCTCTGCTCAGCACTGGTGAGGCTGCACCGCGAATCCTGTGCCCAGTTCTGGGCCCCTCACTACAAGAGAGACATTGAGGTGCTGGAGCATGTTCAGAGAAGGGCAATGGAGCTGATGAAGGGTCTGGAGCACAAGTCTTATGGGGAGTGACTGATGGAGTAGGAGTTGTTCAGCCGGGAGAAAAAGAGGCTTAGTGGCAAACCTTATCACTCTCTCTGACTACCTGAAAGAAGGGTGTAGCCAGGTGGGAACTGGCCTTTTCTCCCAGGTAACAAACAATAGGATGAGACAGAATGTCCTCAGGCTTTGCCAGGGGAGGTTTAGATTGGATAGTGGGAAAATTTTCTTGGTGGAAAGGGTTGTCAAGAACTGGAACAGACCACCCTGGAAGGCGGCAGAGTCACCATCCCTGGAGGTATTTAAAGCCCTTGTAGATGTGGCACTCAGGATCATGGTTCAGTGGTGGACATGGCAGTGCTGTGTTAATGGTTGCAGTCGATGGTCTGAAAGGGCGTTTACAACCCAAACAATTCTGTGTTTCTATGATCTCTTGAGAGAGGCCTTCCCATGGTATCACAAAACTTCCTTCAAAACCTTTTTTGGTTATGCCTAAAAAGCACATTCTGCCTTTTTTTATGTATAGTACCTAGAAGTTCTTAGAAATAAAAATGTTGCTTTTGAGGACATCAGTGCAGTGTGCAAACAGGGTGTTTCTCTGTACTTCTTTCCATCACTGAGCTCTGGAAAAAAAGCTACCAGACATAGAAAGTTCTTGTCTCACTACAGTATTTTTAGCTGTTCTTTACCTCAGTTTTATGTGAAAATGCATACATCTCTGTGGTATTTCTGCCTCATCCTTTTCCATTGTAAGAGATCTGGCCGCATAATACTGATGCTGCACTGCTGATATCCAAGTACAGACCTCTGCTGTTCTGTTAGAGACCTTCTCTGCTCAACTGGGATTACTATCAGAGTATGATCTCCCCAGTGAGAACCTTGATTCAGATGTTTTGCTTGCTGAAGGAGTGGAAACAGGACACAAAGCATGACTTTCTGCCCAGAAGCTGGGAACCCTGGCCTGGCAAATGTGGGCATTGAACAGAATGCAGATGTAGATTTTTGCACTCTGGTACCTTTTGGTACCAACATTTGTTCTAAATGTTTTAAACTCATTAGGCATCAATTACTTGTAAACTCCTTTCCACCACTGTAATTTCATTAATTTTATCTGCAGTGTTAATCACTTAAATCAAACAAAGTGAGAAGGAAATAAAACCATAGAAATCTTAGGAAGTGAAAAAGAACCTTGTTTTACTGTCCACACTAGTAACAAATGCATTGATTTTAGTAGTTCAGCGTCCTAATTTTTAGAAGCACTGAAATATCTCCCAGCTGGATAAAAAAATGCAGGAAAGGCAGCCCTGTCTAACTGACACAAAGTCAGAAACCTAATAAAGGGAATGCAGCATTGGAAAGTAGAAAAGTCAGCATGTCAACATAAATCAACTTTGTCAGAATGAGACAGATGAGTCCATTGGTTGATGGATCAGATTAAAGTAAATCAAGGCACTATAAAGGTTACACATTACAGGGATTTGTGACTGGTAAACTTTCATAGTGGCATCAGAGATAGTAATCATCTGGCAATGGAAATAAAAAGTCAAAGTGAAGCTTAAACGCTGAATCAAAAATCAGTCCTGTTAATGTCTAACACTCTGGGGTCAAAAATTCATAAGAGTCCAGCTGTGAAAATAAGATGGGAGCTGTATTAGTTTTCTCCATTCTGTATCTCACATTTAAGTGTTGTCAGTTGATGAGGGTTTGTCCCTTGGGAATTGTAGTGGGGTACTTTAGTACATGTAAAGTGAAAATTTTGCATCACATAGATGATCTTGTGAAATTCTGTAAAGCATGAGGACAACATGCTGAGATTCATAATGGCCAGGAAGGAACAGTAGAAACAGTAATCTGCCACATGCCCTTATCTAAAAGTGGTTCTTGACAAAGAAGGCAGCGTGTTTGCAGTGTGGAAGCTAACAGAATCTGTGACACATTTGAACAGTCAGTGGTTATTAGTGGATAAAAACTGGTAACTTTAGACTGATGTTGACATACAGAACTGTTTAGAATAAATAGGAATCCCAATGGACCCATTCTTTTCGTGCCTTTCAATACTATTTCTGTTTGTGGCATTTTGTAAAGTTCCATTACTGGGTCAGAATTTTGATGTAAACAAGCAATAAGCTCTCTAGCAGGATTTATATACTGAGAAAACTTGAATTAAGAAAACAAATCATGTGCAGCTTCTTTAAGGCACATATTGCATAGTGTACCTGCAAAAGTTTTACAAAGCTTTTTGCACTTTGTCCATTTTTCCTCTTTGTTTTCAAATGATTATCTTACAATTAATTGTTTATAACTCAAAAAATGTCTAAAATTTATGTCACACTTTAGTGACATGGTTTTACTGTGTACTCAAGAGAAAGAATCTGAATCAAGCAAAGAATGACCTTTAAAAGAAACCAGTGCAGTCCTGCTCATTTTCTAAAAGTTATTTCAGTTCTTAGAATATTGTTTAACTTCTGTGATCCAAATTCAGACCTATTTAAGAAGCACTTTTCTCAGTATTTGGCCCCACTCTCCTATTTTTGTTCAGTGATGCTTTCCAAAGAGTGTGGGGCTAATAAGCACATGTCCATGTCACATCTATCTATGAGGGATGCACTGGGTGCTTACAAATGGCATTACACAGAGTTGTTGATTTAAGGTATGAAAAGAATTTTCCAATGTGTATTTTTGTGTAGCATATTTAGCCTTGTTTGACAGATGGGGTACAGAGTGACACAAAAACTGGGGCAGACAATGTCACTGTGTAACTTCTTTTTCTGTGGTCTAAATGTAATCAAAGGAAGGCTGTGAAGATGTTGGCTGAGGCTGATGTGTCTGTGAGCCTGTTTGTTTCCCCAGCTCTATGGCTACCTATTTGTGAATAATTGAAGGTCTGGAAGATGGAAGTCACAGTCTGAAACAGTGATTTGTTCAAGATAATAGTGACAGCTGTGTCAAAATCAAGATAAAATTCCCCAAATATCCCAATTCTCAGCTTCCTGTCCTGGTTATGAGATCATGTTGACTGCTGCCTTATAACTATAGTGAAAACAGCATTTCAACAATAAAAAATAAAGTGCTCATGCATCTATTTATCCTTAGAAGATGCAAGTTAAGAATCATGTTTATAAGTAGTGTAAGGTCATGGTTCTGTTGCTCTTTCTAGGTTAAATATATTTTACTGAATATTCCCACGACTCCCACATAGAAGACAGCACTACCTTTTGTGCATAAAGGTGGTAGAGGTGTTCCAAATTATCAAGAACAGCTTTAACTTTTTAATTAATCACTAAATGGCCAGTTGACTTATCCACTACATTAGGGGAAACATACTGAGTTGTACAAGTTTCCTCAAGAAGTCACAAGGAGCTTGACTTACTGTTCCTGACTTGCAGTTCTCCTTTAGAGGGGGAAAAAATTAAAATCTTACATGATAATAAGATAAACATTAGTGCTGATGAGGTGGAAAGGTCATAACCAGGATCACCAGATGTAGAGTTTAATACACAGAATGGCAATGAAAGACAAATGAGTGAAACAAAGACAGATGATGTCACTTCATATGTTCTTACCTTGTGGTGATGATGGCATAATCTAATAAAACATGAAACTGGTTAAACAACTACTAACAATAAGAAGATCAACAATTGAACTAATAACTGAAGTAATTTACTTCCATTCAGAAGGGTCTCAATTTAGTTTAACCATTACTTATGTGGAAATCGTTTCATTTGCCACATAAATCCACCCAACCCAGAAATGGGACTGAAAGCTTCTAGATGTTCAGAGTAACAGAACACTGGTTAATGACATAAAATGAGAATTAAAATATGCTACTGTAATAAGGGTGTGTATAATAATACAGTGAAATGCCAATGCTATGAGGCAGACAGTCACTGATAGGGTAATTGGAACCTGATCCTGTGGCACTGCATGTTGTGGTAGACCTAGAGAAGAAAGAGGGGCAATACTAGGTCTGAACTAGGAGCTCTCAATGACCATTCATCAGTGAAGGGAAAAATACAGTATTGGCAGAACGATCTGCAGAGAGGCAGTAAGGGCAAGCACAGACTTGTAGGGTAGGTGAAAACAAACAACCTCACTGAAATAATTGTTGCTGTTTTAGTCAGTGTACTCAAGTTGGGTTTCATTCCAGGCATGAAGTCTGTCAACAATGAAAATGTCTCGAATTCTTTTACTGTAACTTTCTAACTTCACTCACTGGTGTTGATTCAGTAGTGTGAAGTACTAATTGAGACTGAAAAATACAGCATGGGTGGAAAAGTACTCCTTCCTGCAAACATTTGAGTTTTCTTGGAAGTTTCCCCTCTGAATACCGACCTGGCCTGACCCTATTTAGCTTGTGAGATCTGATGAGATCAGAGCCTGAGGTTATGGCACTAAACTAAAAAAGTGATAACAAAACAAAAATGGCATGATTGACAGGGTAGTAGGCTGAACACAATAAACCTATGGAGAACTATGTGTATGTATTCCACTCCTTAATATCCTCTTTGTAGATAAGAAAAATAAGCCTTACCCTGGAGCTAAAATAGTAATGGGATGAGGGCTGCTTGCCTTACTTGATGGCCACAAACAATAAGTATATTATACAAAGATGGATTACTGAAATGGAAAGTGGGTACTCGTGAGATACTACCTTGGGGCAGGACTGAGGCAGGAGCCATCCTGGGCCCTTGTGCTGTCTACAGTTATCTCCTTTTGGTGGCCCCGTGTTTCTCAGTAAGCTGTGATATGACCCTGTGTAGTCTAACTTCAGTGCTTTTCACTGTCAGGTTCAGTGAGGCTATAGAAGATTATTTTGCTTGGAGGAAAAAAAATAGATAATGTGAACTCATCACTGAAAGCATTTACAGATAAAAGAAGCAGTCAGCAGAAAACTATCTAAAGAGGTTTCTTTTGTAGTGCACCGAGGAAAAGTAGCTCCTTATGACAATAGAAAAAAATGGCAATAGAAGAGTTACATAAGGAAACTCAGGTTTCTTTTTTGTGTCCCATGTTTTTCACTAATCTTGAAAATTATTGAGACATGTGCTATTAAGGTTGTGATGTAATTGTATTGAACTCATTTAACAGAATTTAATGGCAGATTTTTCCTTCCGCTATGAGTACTGGAAGTAATTTCAGAAATTAGGGCAAATTCTGATGTTACTTTGTAGTCTAATAAACAGAAACTCAATTAACATCAAAGGAATTGTTCAAGAGTGTTACAAAATACCTATAGCTGGTCAATGCTCAGAGACCCTCTATATTGCAGATTTTCAGAAAACTAGCATATTTTCTAAGCATCTTTCATTCCTACAGACTATTTTATATGCAAGCCAAAGGCTCATATAGATCGGCTTACTTGGAACAAGCTAGGACAGATCAAATGGCCCTGAGGCTTCTTTCTCTGGTATTCCAGTTCAACATAGAAATGCAAATACATTTAATGAGAAATTACTCAAAAGGCTTCGTATTTTAGAGAGTCATAACTGGTTTGCGATTTCTGGATGTGAATTAGAGCTGGTGGGAACTTTTCTGCTGAAACAACTAATGGAGAATTGGATCTCTGAAGGAGCACAAAATTCCACAGAAAGGAGAATGCATAGTTGTAAAATTATAAAGTAATAAAAACTACAGATTTATTGTATTTTAGGCTAGTTCTGGAGAGAATCTCACAGATCTTCTGGACCTGTTAAATTGAACATAAAAGCCACAAATGTTTGATTTAAAATGTTTAGTGCAACCAAGAATACAGGGGTTTACCTCTTTACTAAAAAGTGGAAAGTTATTTTTTTCTGTGCTTTCAGAGAATATGAATTAATTTGGAAAGCAATAGATCATTTTCTTGGGGACTTTTCCAAGTACAGTTTTATTTCCTTGTGAGGCATACTTGTGAGTGTTAGTGCCTTACATTCTGTATAAAACTCAAATACATTAAAATAGTGCTGTTATAGTTTTGCCAGTACTGAGAAGGTACTTGCTCCCTGAGAATAAAATCACTCCGGCACAGACACCTAAAATCTGGAAAAGAAATAATTTTATAAAGGTGAAGTAGTCCAACCTTAAGTCTTTGTTGCTAAACTCAGACGTATGATTTTCAGGCATCCGAGGCTCCTTCTTGGGGAAGATGATATTGGACAAATCCATGATTAGAGCCTTTGTAATGTTAACCATCCCTACTGTGCTGGAATTGATTACACACATTTGGTGAAAGGCAATTTGAATGGTAAGTCACTTAGTCATATTCTCATTTTCACACACGGCTCAGCTTCCTACTGTCCTTTGGCTCGTTCTTTTCTCTCTTGTCACAGCAGCACACACAGCATGCCCCCACCATTGTTTGGCATAGTTTAAGATGGCATTAAGATAGAAAGATTGGTGTAAACACGTGGAAAAAGTTCCCAGTGAAATGTCCAGGCTCTCCAGTGCACGCTCAGCAACAGCTTCCTAATGGCCCTGAAGAAAATGGAGAAATTAGCAGCATTTTACTGAAGAGGCAAATTAATTTCTGCAGACAGGTTGAAGCTCAATCCAACAAGTGGCTGGGCATTCCTACTGCACCAGTGGAGTTTGAGGGAACAGAGCTTACCCAGCAGCTATCTCTCTTAAATTTGACCATTTAACCAAATAAGCTCTGTCTCCTGTTATGTAGAATATTGGAGGTTGAAAATTAACGTGAAGATTAGAATTGGACCAAAACAGAGCCCAGATCTCAACTCCAAATCTACATCAAATTTATTTTTAATGATTAAATTTCTGTGTATGAATGTGGTAAAGCATGAACTTTTCCAGAATGTAAAATGTTTTAATTCGCTTTTTCCCAAGAGCAGCATCCTAGGAACACTCAAGTCTAAACTGATCTTCATCCACTACTTCAAGTTCCGTGGTTTTTTCTTTCTTTTGGGGCTCTTAATGCCACACAGCATCACAACTGGCCTCTCATGCTGATGTTTATGTCACTCAGATGTCAAACACTCGGATTATTTGATATTGTTTAAAGCTATTGGCTGAACTGCATGGCAGAACTTAAACGTAGCTCCCCAAAGCCACAATTCCAACAGCTCGGAGGTCTTTTCATGATGGCAATGCTGTATGCTGAGAGCTGGGAGAAAACATCTGCACCTGGCAGGGCAGTCTTCATTAGGGGTGTTTAGCCAGAGTCTGAGGCTGCAAAGTGTATTCCTGAGTAGATGTGAGGAGTGTCAACATGGCACAGTGAAGTTCTGAGGCAAGAAGTGTGAGCTGCTAAAATGGCTTAAGGAGCAGCAGTACATTAGCATGGAGCTTTGCTCTGATTTAAGAGCCTATGTTTCTTGTAGAATCAATGTTTGGCCACCTGAGCTACCTGCCCCAGTTTAAAAAGCACCTGAAGTGCCAGTGCACATACAAAATACAAGGTGGCAGGATGCAGAAAGACAGAGGGGAAGGCAGGCCCATGGAAGTATCATCTGAGAACACCCTGGGCTAATTAATGAGAAATTGCTCTCAGGCCAACACCTGCTCATTGGAGATGAAGACCTCATGTGCTGCTTCATTGAGCAGTCCCTTAGGTCTGCTCATGCTCTCACTGCAGCCACAGTATTGCAATTGAGTTAAGGCTGGGCAGCACTGTCCCAAAGTCTGGGAGCAGAGGCATTATGAGAATCTCCAAAACACCTCAGAGAGTTGATATCTTCAGCAGCTGCATCTCTGCAGAGCTAAAAATGCTGAGCTCTCACAAGCTGCATGGCAGCTATGCAGATAATCTATACAGATAAGCTGAAAGGGTCCTCTGGTTTGTCTTCTTTTACAACACAGAGCAGAATTTCTCCAGTTGTCTTAGTTTTATTCCATACATCAAACAGTCAACACACGAAATGAGAGGGACAGTTTTACATAGCGTACTTCCTGTGTGATGCCCAACAAAGGCCAGATTATCCCAGTAAGTGGGACTCTATATTTGCTGTCTTCTACAGGCTTATTCAAAGGTCTGAACGATCACTTCCATCCAATGAACCTCCCTTTTAGAAATGTATTCTAGAAGGTTTATACATCTCCTGTGTGGGCTGGAGGGTGCACATTGTAATTTCTTCACTGCCTCTGTGTCAGGCAGCAATCCCTAGCTTTCCATTTTTACAGTAAATAACTCAGTGCATAAATAAGACCCTAAAAATCATTTCTCTTTGATAAATATTTTAGTGAATATTCCTGCTTGCACAGGGCTCTCTTTGGTTTCCCTGAAGCCAGATCTGGCCCACATACAGTGAAAATGAGGCTGTCTGCTCCTTATGTTCTAGCTACCAGCAAGCATCAAGTAAAAGGAAAAGGACTTTTTCTTCCTTTGTCTTGCAGCAATGTTAGCTTAGACAGCCACCAGCACATGATCATTTACATAAGGAGGGAACTGCAGAGCTGCTGCCAACTGCCCATAGAGCCTGCCAAAAACAGATGTTAGATGTTACTGCTAGAATAATGTCTTCTTCAGCTTGACATGTGAGTGCTGCAATCTTTATTTAAGAGGAAGTGGAAAAAATATGGTTGAATTAATGAAATGGAGCACACAACATACGGTCTGAAAAAATTGTAATGTAAGGGAAAGTGCTAGTTGTCCAATTGCCTAAGACTGCTAAACTCAGCTGGGTGGATTTGTCACAGAGGACTGTTCCGGTCTGGCATGTAGATGGATTTGGTGACCTAGCAGATCTGTTGTATTTTTACATTTTTATTCCCATGCCTTCACATCAATTTTTAAATAGTTTCCAAAAGGCAGTGAGTAAAACTTACTGTAAAACTGCAAAGCTTTACAGTGACTATCATGGTGCTATATCCAGCATTCTTTGTTCCCAAAAGTCCTCATGTTAAGTACCAGATAGCGTTATCACAAAAACTGTGATTTATGCCTGGGTTTTGCTATAATTTTGCATGAATCCTGGGGTCTCTATAAAAACACAATTGAGATAAAGCTTTTGCATTTTATCTGTGAGGTATTTTATTCATATGTCTTATGGGACAAGAAAGAGCCTGTCTGCAAAGGTGCGAAATATTATCATTTATTCCTTCTTTTTCCTGTCTGCCTGCCTGTAAGCAGGGAACTGAACTTCTGGGTCCAGAGAGCTGAAAAGCTGACTTATATTGCAGTCAGCCCTATAGTCAGCCTTTATCAAGACATATCGATGATGGTTCTGTGGGGTCAATAGAACTAAAAAAATGCTTGATTTTACATGTGTATGTTGAGGTCGAGCTTTCACCCAGCCTTAGCAAAACGGTTAGCTCACACCAGCCCTTCCTTTGGTCACCCTGTCTCTTCTTGCTAGCCAGAGGTCATGGGAACTTAACATCCCTGAGACCCTTGTCTAAATGTGGTTGGAGGTGGTTAAAGAAATAATAGGAAATACAGATAGGTGTTCAGGCACACATGTGTGATGTCACCAACATTGTTTCCTCAGGAGAACAGGCTAAAATGGGGTTAGATACTGAGTTCTATGTGATGGTTTCATTGCTGGTCCTGTAGTAAAAGCAATTTGCACCTGCAAGGTGTCTGTCTACAGATGACTAGGAAATAAGGCACAGTATCTTTCTCTCCCTCTGCAAGAGTAGCCAATACAAACTGCCTCACAGGGGATGTCCTCGAAGTTTTTAGGACTTAAACTTGAAGCTGCTTCAAGGCAAAAGCAGATGCCTAATTGCACAGTTGCCTGCTCTGCAAGGGCCTGCTAAGTGCTGCCATCTGCTTCTGAAGATAGATGGGACAAGAAAGCATGTGAGTGCTTTTTGTTCCCTCTGCCCTCCTTTTTTCAGCCCTTGGCTGGGAAATGAGGTTGTCAGGGTGTTCCGTGGGTATTAAGTTGGGCAGGTTTGGAGGAGGTGGGCTCTGCAGTCAGATCTGGCAGCAGGGGAAGCCCTTATGCCCTTCTTACAGTCACCATGTCTGTGGCACACTCTGGTGCTCCTTTGCTCCTGCAGTGGGCTGTTCTAATGGTTTATCATGCATTTTAGGTGGGTTTTGATGCTTTTTACAGTTTTGGAGGATCAAGTCAGCTCACTGAAGAGCTGCTCTCCTGAGAAGAGGAAGAGGGAACAGGATTGCACATTTTGGCAGCTCTGGTGCATAGGGTTGGCTCAGCCATCTTGCTTAAAAACACCAACAGGCTGTGTTGAAATGTTTTTACTGCAGCGGGGTTACACAAATGTTACACTTTGTGGTGTGGTTTCAAAACTGTGATAATCTTGGCTTTTGGGAGTTCTGATTATTTCAGCATTGTTAATCCTTTTCCTCTTTCAAGTTAGAGACTCTTTCTCCAGCCATTTGCAAAGGGACCAGGGAAGGATGCAACAGAGAAACCTGTGTTGATGCAGCTCTGCAACAGCACACTGATGTAGAGCTTTGGCTGGATGCAAAATACACTGTGTTTGGTGGTTAATCCTTTTTTCTTTGCATCCTGCTATGCAGAGAAGTATTTACATGAAATGTCAGTCACCCTGTGGAATTATATGAGAATTAATTATCTGTGGAGAATGATTTGGCCCTATTAATTATGGGTCTCAAGTAAGAAAAAGAATAGGCCTAATGTGTCATACGATTTTTTTCAGTCAGTGAACTAGGAACTCATCGGCATCAAGTATCAATAATGGTTTTGTTGAATACAGATTGATGACCTCTGACAGAAATTACAGGAGAAACTTGTATCATTTTGTCTTATTATAGCCTACTAAGACCTTAGTCGAGCTCGAGGTCTTATTTTCTTAGGCTGTCATGCAAGGGGTTAAAGCTGATATTTATCAGATTATTGTTTGCAACCAGTCATGAATGAATAAGGCTTTAATGTACGTAGAGTCAGAAATAACTGATGTTAAAATGCAGTCGCAAATCGAATACAGTATTTCATGGAGACAGTTAAAACATTATGTCTAATTAAGTCTTCATTTCAACATGTGTGTAATTTTGTTGTTCAGCATTATGTACAGCCTTGTAGACTGGTCCCTGCAGTGAATCATGGGGCCTGTTTGGATCTTTCCATTTGGTAAAGGAAATCTCAAATTTTATGTTTTGCACATATAGTCAAATATAAGCAAAGTCCTAAGGAGTTTTATGAATTATTCAAAATCTGTGTATTTCACTGGGGAAAATGGAGTGTTACCATATTGTACTTTTAAAATATGCCCTCAGGATTTTCTTGTCCCTCAGTTTGCTCTCTCCCTTCTCCCATTTTTCAGCAACTTTCCTGAACATCCGCAAATCACTGTACTGGCACAGTAAACTTGCTGGAATAGGATCCTTTCTAGGGGAAATAGCTTCTTCACTGCAAGGGAAACTCATACCTAAATACCAACAAAATATATATTGCCACCAAGTATAGGAATTTCTGACTGTAGCATAAATACTTAAGTAAGATGAAATGGCAATATGTTGTGCTGTAGTTTTCTTTTGCAGGGAGAGTAAATCCTGGAAGATACAGTAAAAATTGAAAAAAGGTTTGGATTTTTTTTCTCATGGGCCATGCTTTATATTTCATAGGAACCCTACAGAAGGAGAGTGCAGACATTCACATTCAGTAGCACAGGTTCGTCAGGGAAAGTTTTTTATACATTATGCACTATTGCAGAACAATTTGCTTGGGAATCAGTGCAAGCCTAATTTTTTTTCAGGTATTTTAGTCATGCAATAACACACCCACAGTGCCTGAAACAGGAAACCTGTGAGCAGAATTGGCTTTTGGGAAACAGAGCTCTGGTGGGAGCAACTAACATTGTAAAGCTGAGGATTGTCAGCTTTTAGAGAGTGATGTTGGACTGCAGGTCGGGGAAAAAAACATTGGCGCGTTCATCCTACACCCAATTCCTTTGAGAGTGGACACTAAAACTAAAAACAAGTTGCAAGAGAAACATCAAGGGAACTCCTTGCAAGTGGGACTCTGTGTTTTATACTTTGGAAAAATCGTTTCACCTATTAACTTGGCTGGTGAGATTAAGAGCTACTGTTAAATGAAACTGCCAAATTGCAAATCAGTTATTTGGAAACAGAAGAGAAAGAATATTCTAAAGGAAAGTCAGATGATATAAATACTTTGTTGAGATCAGTTTTGTACCAGTCTATTTGGATAGCAACGTAATAGGAAGTGCAAGGAGGGATACCCATAAAGACACCTGACTAAAGAAAAGCTCCTTCTTTCTTCTGCATATTTTTCTTTGAAGTGTTCTTGTTGCATTTAGTGCCATCTCCATTGTCTAAACTTTGCTTTTTTTAGTAGTTTCTATGGAAAAGATAAATCAAAAGTGTATCTTTTCATATATTTTCAAGAGAGGCTTCCCACGTTTCCTCCTCTGTGTGTGTTATGTGTATTCAAGCCTTTTTGCTGGAGCAGGATTAAGCAGACCTTTTAACTGTAGTGAGGACTGTGTGAAAGAGCAACATTACATTGTCATTTTGATATCTTCTTGTCTGCATCCTGTATTGATGCAGAAATGTATGATGGGAATAATTTTTAATTCCACAGAGAAAAAGAGTCAAGGATTACTTCAAACCTAGTAAAAATGTTATTACCTATTTAGTTCATAATGATTTGATACATCTATGCAATCATCACATACCAAGTACTTAGAAACATAGTCCTAGATATTTTTCACAGTCATTTCACATTTCCTGACAGTTTTCCAGAGAAACAGCGAGTAAAGAAAATTAGATTTATTAATAGATTTGGAAAATGGGGAAAATATTCCTCAATGAAAAATTTACCTAGTTCTAATAAACACTAGCATTTTTATTTTTTTCACTTAAATTTCGGTTTCACACTGTTATAATAATATTGATTTGAAAATTTAACTTCAAACCCCAGAATGATTAACAATAAGGCATAAAAGGAAATGAAGACAGAAGACAGGCCCTCACCTTCATAAATGGCTGTAGTTCAGAGGTTACCAATTTCATTTTGTTCCTGAGAATCTGACTCAGGGTGAAGAGTGAAAAGGATGTAAAACAGGAGAAAGAAGAAGAAACAAAACAAAACAAAACAAAACAAACAAACAAAAAAACCAAACAAAAAACCAACCAAACAAAAAAACCCAACCAAACAAAAAAAAAAAAACAAAAAAAACCACAAAAGGGAAGGCATGCATTGATACCCTGGGCACAGTCAATATTTAGTTCACACTTAGTCAAAGGCATGCATTTTCTGCGTATCTTTCAATCCAATTACACTTCAAAAGGATATGAGCACACATCTTCTTCAGCACTTCTTCAGGAATTGATTCAAGGAGACTTATGAACAGCTCTTTTCTATATCTCTGTTATTTTTTGAGCTGATTAACAATTTGCTTACAGAATCAGTTCAGTAATCATTTCAGTTGGAAAAGTCCTCTAAGATCATCAAGTACTGCCTTTGACCAGTCGCTGCCATATCAACCAGACCATGGCTCTAAGTACCACATCCAGTCATTTCTCAAACACCTCCAGGGATGTGTGACTCCACCACCTCCCTGGGCAGCCCATCGTAATGCTTAATGACCCTTTCCATGAAGAAATTCCTCCTGATGTTCAATCTGAACCTGCTCTGGCACACCTTGAGGGTATGTCCTCTGATCCTGTCACTAGTTGCCTGGGAGAAGAGGCCAACCCTCACTTGCTGCACTCTCAGGTAGAGAGCCTCCTTTTCTCCAGGCCAAACAATCCCAGCTCCCTCAGCTTCTTCTCATATAACTTGCCCTTTAGGCCCTTCCCCAGCTTCGTTGCCCTTTTCTGGGCACACTCCAGCACCTCAGTACCTTTCCTGTAGTGAGGTGCCCAACCTGAACACCAGATTCAAGGTGCAGCCTCACCAGTGCTGAGTACAGAGGGACAATCACTGCCCTGGTCGTGCTGACCACACTGTTCAACATTGCTATTCTACATACTTAGCATCAGAACATGGGTAAAATGTCTTTGCATATGGTATCATACAGGGAGCGCTCTGCCAGCTCTGAAGAATGCCGAGATACCCAAAAGCTCACAGCATGGTATCTTGTCACTACAGTATGATGGCTTTTACCACAAATTTTATTCTTTATTCAAAGAGCCTTTTTTGTGAAATGAATATCACGCTAGTGTGCCAGGATCTAGTCTGCAGTTGCTATGAAGTAATCTACACTTAGATTCAGGGGGACGTTCACATCTCCCTTTAATTTTTCCCTGAAAGGAAAGGTGTTTTCTTTCCCTCTCCCTTGCTACTTCTTCCAGTTACAGTCTTGGACTTGTCAGAGCTGCCTAAAGACATAAAATACCCTTCATCCTGGTAAACTCAGCAATAAGTGAACACACTTGGATCCCGTGAAGAAGTGACTTGAATGTGTGTGTGTTTGGCTCCAGCCGGAAGGCCCCGAGGAGTTGTGTGTGGATCACACACTGCATGCATCACTGGAGTGATGGGGATATTTACAGAAGCATCAAAGTTCACAGCTGCCTGTCCTTTCATAGGTAATCAATAAATCAGGCATCAGCTCTGGTGATTGTGCATGTCAAGTAACAAGTCATCAGCATCTGAGCTATTAAAGATGGTGCGCTGTTTCCGTCATGTAAATCTGTTCTTGCTAAAAGAAGGAAACGGGAGTGGCTAAAAAGAGAAATTCTTGAGCCATCGTTTGCTGCCATTTCTGACTCTGGTCAGGAAATGAAAAAAATATTTATGGATAAGGACAGAGCCCTCCCAAGTGAAAAAAAAAGAAAGATCTGCATGATCTCTAAACTGCCCTACTTGTCAGCAGCTGACAGATCTGAGGAATGAAAACCACTTTTGACATTTACTGATTTTAGTCTACCAGATGGTGCATGGCACTTCCAGACCAATGTGATGGGGAAGATAGGAATGGATGGAAAACAAAGCAGATTGTAATTGTAAGCATCCTGTTTTATAATTCTGACCATTTGCCACTTCATAAATTAATCAATCTGATTTCCGATGTATGGTTATAATTCTACTGAAAGTCAGACTGGGATAAACGGGTCCTGGTCTGCATTCCAAGTGAAAATAAAGAGTACAAAAAATAAACAGAATATCTGTGAGACTCAGGCATCAGCTCTTTGCTTCCACTGGCTCCCTTCTGACACAAAGCTATTTATGGTCTAAATTAGTGTTAATGTTTTGCATGGCTTAATTCATATTACTAAGTGTCTTTGCAATAAACAGTTTAAAGTGGAAAACATCACAATTCTGTTTCCCAGACTGTAATTTTCTGCAGCAATAGAAAGGCATTAGCCCTGGCTTTGACTCCTCTTCTGCTAATAAGGGCATGTTTTAATGCATTTCTGAATCTGTACTATATTCTTCTGTGGTAGTTCATTGACTTACTTCCAACTAATAAAAGAGGCAAATGCTGATGATCTGAAATCTGGAATTGGACATAACATCTAGGAGCTTCCCTCAAGATGGCACTACTGAACTGCTTCACATACCTCTGAACCCTTATGTAATCTTGTTTATGCAGCATCAGGGTCATTTTAAAACAAAGATCACACGATGCTAATTTGGCCAATGATTTTCATTTTCGTTTTGGCAAAATGCCTTCTTTATGTCTAGGCACAGACATTTAAAGGCAATATTTTTGTGCAGGATCTGTCAATAAACTTGTAGTCAGGGAACAGTTGCTAAAAAATAGCCAGGATTATACTTTTTGATTTGCCTTAGAGACCATGAACCCATCTGAAATCTGCTACACAGATCTGCATGCATGAGATTTACAGGCCTCTTTTCCGGTTGTCTGAGGCTCTGGGTCTTTGCCTTAGCATGTGAATTGAGAAGGATGGTACAAAGAAGGGGTGAGAATGGGAAGGATTTATTTTTCCTGAAGCTGTGAACAGAGGGAATCCCTGTACAGAGATAACCTAT
Organism: Formicarius rufipectus; assembly: GCA_013399695.1. Classification (NCBI taxonomy): domain Eukaryota; kingdom Metazoa; phylum Chordata; class Aves; order Passeriformes; family Formicariidae; genus Formicarius; species Formicarius rufipectus. Next base: position 525,266 of record VXAU01000084.1, on the reverse strand, counting down.
CTCCACTCTTAAGGGGAGAACTTGCCTTTCCCCCACCCTACCAGAGTCTCTTGAAAGTGTAGAAATCAGAGGTCATACAGCATCTAGGGGTCAAAGGTCTGGAGCAATGTCATTACTTCTCTCATCATAAGCTCTGCAGGAAATACATCCCAAACATTCTCCATGCTGTCCTGACCTTTGCACATGGACAGAGACTTTCAGACTGGAAGCTTCATTGCAAAGAAAATCTGGACTATGATCAGCAGAGGCAGTCCCTAAAAACAAATGCCTTTTTTGGTGTTTCCCTTTCTGACTTTCTACAGTTGTCCTCAAAATCCTCCTCCCTGAGAGGCAGCTATTCTTGATAATGTTGTAAAGAAATATTTTTCTGCAGGGAGTTTTCTAAGGAATTTCTACATAGTTTGGGATAAGACATCAAGGAACACCTTGCTGATCTGTATCAATAAACTGTAGAAGGAAACTGAGAATATCAATGAACTGTATGAAGAAACTGAGATAATATCATTTGCATTAGCAATCATTTTATAAACCACTGGAAAGAATCTGGTTATACTTCATTCAAGTGTTGTAGGATATTAAATGAAATTATCCTCATTGCAGGAGCAATGAACCTTGCTATGCTATGCCAAAACTATGCTATGCTGTGAGTAACTGATTCATCATAGCAAAACCTCATCTCTGTGCCTATGAATAATGTGAAACAAGCTGAACAACACAGAACTAGAAAAAAGGTTTTACACTGTTAAAGATGAGTAGCATCATAACCTCATACTCTGTTCAAAATATCTAATGTTTTGTAACTCTTAAATGTGTACTCCCTGTTTTAAGGATAGCTGAAATCCAGATTTTTATGCTTGAGAAAGGTGATTAGGTTTTCATATTGTTAAGCTATAGCAATCTGCAAGTAATGTACAGACCTGTGTGAGCCCTCCTTTTATGTGGCACTGACACATCTGTCTGTACTTAGCACAAAATTTATTCTATCTGTATGAGACTTCTGGGATCAGACCCTGTGGAACCAAAACCTGGTCAGCTTGATTTGATAAGGTGTATCACCTCTGCCTCAAAAATGTTGCCTTCCCATAGGTGCAATTGCAGTGATCTCAGATAACTGTGAGAGGAGCTTCATGTCTGCATGTGGTGCTGCAACAATAGATGGCCAAAACTCTTCACTGCAGGTGAATAGGGGCCAATTTTGCCTAGCATAGCCTGAGTTGGAATGGCCAAGTTAAATAAAAGTTCCTTCAACGACTCTGGATATATTCACAAATTATGTCATGCTTAAAAATAATAATTTAGCATGAGCTGCAATAGAATAGTTGAAGGAGATAATACAAAGGCAGCATGTGGGACCTGTGCCTTCAACAATGATATGTGAGGGAATCCATGAGAAGCAACTACCACCTGGGACGCTAGTGGGTAAAGTTCTGTCGTCACTGAGAATCACTGACTATATACTACAAATCCCAAAATTTATATAATGAATTTCACTCTCCATGTAATAAAGAACGGTTATTTTCAGAATCTGATCAAGTTATTTGTAAACAGGTGGGTATTCTCCATTGTACATTCAGCAGAAAGATTGATTGGTACATCTAATTACCTTTTGAAAGATAGGGGAAGAAGTGCATATTGAACTCCATTTGCTTTATAACAAAAGCCCAGAATCCAATGACAGTGTTAAAAATACACATTGTAATTCCTGGGCGTTCTTTCGGTAAAGGAAATTACCTGAATAAATCCTTTTGTCTTCTGCCTTCTGTTGAAAATTTCAGTAGTTCTGAACAATAAAGGTAAGAAATTAAAACTGTGATTAAAAGGTCTAGCTGAAGTCAATAAAAGCTTGCAGTTTATTCAACAGCACTTTAGTTCACCCCAGAACTCTTGGAAGCTGCTGTGATGGCAAAAGCAAAGCAAAGTAAAATAACAATGTCTTGCCATTTGCTGAATGCAATGAGCAGGCTAAAAATAAGCTGCTGCTTATTGGGCCTTAATCCCAAAAACACATATGCATGCACTGCACTTTACAACATAGTCCTTCTGACTGACTTATGTAAAACAACTTTGTGGAAATGTTTTCAGAATTAAGATCCTACATGTACTATGGATGAGCTGTGGGATATACTTTACTGATTATCTGCTCTGTGGCAGAATTATTATTGACGGGGTGTGCTATTGATGTGCTCACAATGTCCTAAGTGTTGTCCTTAGAAGGCACAGCCACTCCTACAAAGTGTAGTGGTTGGAAAAAGTATGAAGCAAGGAATGAAATGTAAGGGAGGGAGGTAGATAAAATGTGAAATAAAATTAGACACAGTTCCAGTCTTGCAATACCTGCTGTTCCTTTTGCTCTGGCAAACAGGGAAACTATTTCAGAACATTTTTGACTGTATGAACAAATAACAATTTCAAGGAATGCAGTAAGAAACTGAGAACCTCAGCTTAAAAAATTACTTTCTGAAGGCATCATTACTATCTTAGAATGACAAAATTTTCATTCCCACTGATCTGTATTTATTATACTTGTCTGCATTTTTATCAGGTTTTCTACCCTTCCTCTTCCCACTCCTCAGACGTCAGTGCATGGCTATGATTTAGTAGCTTACTGAATGGTTCCTTAACTATCCATGCATTTGGTAAATATTACTTAAAAGTATTCCCAGATTTAAGGATTACATGAAGTAAAGAAGCAAAGAAAAAAATTAAGTCTAAGCAAATCTTTGCATCTCAACCAACTCAGGCTCATGGATATAGCCTCTGAAAATTACCCACTCTTAATATATTGAACAGTTCCTTTTACTTAGAAGGCAATAGATGCCAATGAAAGGTGCAAGAAAGTGAACTTCTAATTGCTAAATTTGTCATATCCAGTCATGTATGGAATGCTTCTACATTCATACTCTCCATCAGTGCAACATGAAGTGACACTGTAGGAATTTCTGATGAATTAATGGACTTACAAGAATGGATGTCGGCAACTAGTAAATGTATGATATGTCAGTTTGATTCCGATGAGAAAGCAATATTCTCAAGTCCAAGCAGAAGTAAGAAAGGAACTACTAAGCCTGGCTTATTCAGAGAAGCAGCTCCTCTGCTAGATGGAATCTAATCAATGCAAGCCTGCTTACAGGAAGGTTGGCATCAAAACACAACAGCTGAAGTGTAGCAGATGGCTAGATCTGAAGGAGATGTAAACAGAGGCTGAATAACTAAGCATTGCATTCTGCAGATGTCAAAGTTTCCAGGCTGTAAAAAGTTTAGTCTAAGTGCTCTCCTGAAAGCTCTTTTTGTTTTTGCCTACCTAAGTCCTGAACTCTACCCACACTCTCTCCATGTGATATATTAAAGGCATCTGAATTGTCTGGTTGATGAGGAGTTGTCCCTGAAAGGCTATGAAATGCAGAGTGTTATCATTTCCCTGCCTCTTGTACATGGATCTGGCCAGCACTGGGTGCTCTAGGGATTTCATTCGCAGGAGCAAAGAAATACCTTAAAGGTGAGGAGAACATGAATATGGTTAAAGGATAGAGAAGCATAAGGATGGAGTGGTTAATTTCAATTTCCTGCAAATCAGGGAAGTAACAAAATAACCTTATTTTTCGTACATTCCCAGTTTGTTTATAGAGCTTGTGTATGAGAAAGGAGGTCTATGCCCAGAGAATGGCAGAAAACTAGAGAGCAAGTCTGTGTGCAGCAGCCAGTTGTCCATGAGGCAAACAGATTTCTAGTAATCCTCCAAAGAAGTACACAGACTTGAAAGCTGTATGAGTCAATCCTGGTTTGTTCAATGCATTTTCTGCTGCCTACTTCTTTTGTCATCTTCTCCCACTTGTGACTTGCACTTCTTTTCATATCACACTTCTACTGAGAACAGGCCACTGCTTTGCAGATTATAAAAACCATTCATTTCTTTCAATCTTCCCTTAAAACACTCTGCCATTGAAACGAAAAATCGCAAGGTCTCTTCACCAACAATAACTGGCCTGTGCACCATATTCTTCAAACGAGATAGTGAGCTGTTCATTCTCAATGTGCTCTGTAAAAGGTAAGGGCACACTTGATGCTGTGTACACAGCAGTACCTTCCAGAGTCGGGTAATTCAAACCACTAGGGCAGATGTTTTGACTAATCTTCAAGGAAAGGGCAGTAAATGGCAGTGGAGAGGTGAATAATATCTCATATGCTGAGCCCCTGCCTGGGAACTGATGCTGAGAACGAACTGTAAGAACATGGCCTCCCAACTTACAAATAGTGGACAGTGAAGTTCAATAGAAAAAGTACTGTGAGAAAATTAACTCAAATTTCATTATTATATCTGGTCCCTTGCTCTCATCTTTAGTTAATCATGGTTTTACCACTGCCTTTGCAATTGTTATTAAAGGGTTGGTATATTGTAAAGGATTTTTGGTCTTATTTCTAACTTTTTTTGCAGGAATTCCAACTTTATGCCCTTCTAACTTTGGGCTGTTGCCAGCAATTCAGCTTAATTAGCCCATTAATCCTGTCTCAAATCATCAGTAATGCCATTCTAAGCCTTCTGCTGTTGACTTTGTGAAAGGTCATCAAATAACACCCCACAGTTGTCTCTCCAGTTCCTGCTCAGCAGGAATCCTTCTCACCTCTGGATCTTTATGTCTGCCTTTGGACTCTTTTGTCCCTCTCTGTGGCATAAAGATGAAGAGTATTAAAAGTAGAATTGAATGCTCCTTGATACTGACTGAAAAAGGATAATTTCCATAGTGACTTCAGCTGATACAGATGATCTCAAACCATGCTGTAAGGATATTTATGGTACTGAAAGAGATGGACTTTGCAGGCAGAACAAGAACTGGCCATGCTTCAGACAGCATTCAGCTTGCAGTATTAATTAAGAGTGAGGGTTTTTTGCTTTGTCGATTAAACTACAAGTCATCAAATTCAATCTGACACAGAATGTCATGGTAGAAAGTTACCATGAATGATACTGACCATTTTGATGGTTTTGCTGGTGAAATTGATGTTAAAGCTGATAATTCAGTTCTGGCATGTGGAAAATATGATGTTGTAGTCTGAGCCATAGGCCACATGGAGAAGTGAAAGTCTACATCTCTGAAAGTGCAAGTGCATGGTGCATACATAGACTATGGATTCATGTCAACTCTAGTTTTAAATTCAGATGCACATGTAAATGTTGCCAGTAGCAAAAGTCTTTCTTTCAGATCAGTATTTTTAAATGCTAAAGGGATCAGAAGTAAAAGTCAGATCCAAACTGAAATTAACACTTTTCAGTAAAAGTTGTATGTTCAAAATGACGTCCAAATTCACATTCATCTCTAGTTAAATACTGAACCTTCTCTTCTTGAAAAGAGGAAGATAGTGAATGTCTAAGTTTAGAGAGCTTAGAAAAAAATTATAACTAAAATAGAGGGACAAGTCTCCTTCAAGTTCTAAACAAATTTTAATTAAGATATGATAAATGGAAGGATAACAGTTCCTAGCTATAATTTATATATATATCTCTCTATATATATTTAAGATAAACAAAAGCAACCAGAACTGAACGAGTAAAATAGAAGAAAAAACCTGAGCAAAAACCCTTCCCTCCCCCAGTCTCTGTCCCTGGCAGGCACGGAGGTATTTTACAGACCGCAGGTGATGAGATGAGTAGCCGGTGCTGGGTTGCCCCCGAGGGGTTGGTGGATGGGAAGAAAAAACTTTGGCGTGTCCCTCCGATGAGCAGTGCAAATCCTCTGCTGGTGAAAGTGATGGTTGCAGTCTGGTGGCAGTCACAGTCTGCTCGTGGCTCGGGTCCTCTTCTGGATCTGAAGAGAGCTCCCAGGCCCAAAAATCTTCTGCTTATATCCACTTAGGCTCTGCCCAGTCCCTCCCCCAGGGTGGAGACTTAAACAATGGGTGATTTACTCTGTGAGATAAACAGTGGCCTATTTTTGATACCCCTGATGGGCCATTAGCAGACATGACCCCTCAGGTAGGTGTGGAGGCAGAAGAATTTCCTTACCTCACTGGTGTTCTGGTACAAATTCAAGCCTTCTCAGCTCCAAGGTGCTCACTTAGGAGTGCTGCTCTGTGGAATGCTGCACGCTTTAACTGAAGCCTGGGGTGGTGGAGATGCTGTGTGTGGAAGCTACTGATGTAAACCCTGTTTATGTAGGAGTTCACCAAAATTCCCCTTCCCTCTCTTGCCATGGGGTGAGTTCAGCACCAGCTGAACTCACCAGCTATGCTTTTCCTTAGGGATCTTGTTCAGTATATCAGACAGTGCTTCCTATTTATGTATATATCTCTGTGTATGTATTTATGTACATACACATCTGTATGTATATGTAGAAATATATGTTCCAGCTTGTTCAGATTCTTTCGGGGTAAATACTGCTAACACACTGTTTTCTAAGCTTTGAGTGTGGCTATTTGCCATAAGCAAGGAAAATGTTATGACTTTGTTTAATATAACAAGGAAGAATTTCCAAGCTGGTCCAAAAAAATCTAGGATCTGACCCTGGCCAATATCAGATACTTCAGAGAAAAATGTAAGGGATGCTACAGTATGTATTTCTGGAATAAGCTCGTTAATTATATAGGATAAACCAAATGTAGCTGCCACAGTTAGTGAGTGAATATTTACCATGCGTTGTAAGGAGACAAAACCTGAGTGGAGTCAGCTGTTGCTACCCCGAGTGATGTCTGGCTTGTGAGGAGGTCAACACTCACTCCAAACTTTCTGCTTCTTACACAAACATATCATTTGCCTCAGTACGGCTGCAGGGACTGCACATCCCTGTCACTAATTAAACTGGGGAGTTGTTTGTCTCAGCTGTTTACAACTGAAGCATTCATATATATTCTCATATATCTTGTTTGACTGGTTGCTTGCACAATTCTTCTTTGTGGTGTTTCTCAAACACACCAGTTATAGCCTTTGCTTTCAGTTTCCGAAGCTCTGCAGCAGGGAAGTTTCTACACACTGACAACCACATACCAATACGTACAGTGACTGTGAACTCCAAAACATCCATCAGCTTAGTCTCTGTTGGACAGCTTTGTTTTAATATCCCCTAAAGAAAAATTACTGGTATGGGGCTCAGCTCAGAAAAGGGGATTTTCTTCCCAGAGGCTCAGAAATGCCCTGGAGTCATGTCCTTTCCCCAGTTGTTCTTTGGACTTTCTGTGGGATAACAGTTTCACAACAGCGAGTGGGCCGTGCCAACCAAGCCTCAATCTCTGCTCCTCAGATGTGTCAGTGGACCTGACTGTCATCTAAAAGTGAATTGGCAGATTTCTGACAGGGATTCACTCATAATAGCTGACTTGCCCACAGCTGTAGTTCATCATAACCGTACCATCAACTGCTCAGAAAGACAACTCAGAGACCAAGTCCGGAGTCACTCAAAGAAGGTGGTGAGACATGACTGCAAACCTGCTTTGCTGGACTCTTTCCCCCTTCCCACACCTCCTGCACCTTCAGGGAGGGAAGGAGAGAGAGAAGGTAACACAGATGGGTCCCTTTGATTTCCAGTAGGTCTGAAGCCACTTTATCAATGAGTAGCTCCAGACACATGCCCTGCAGAGACAATACCACCACAGCCATTGTGTTTGGGGTTATATAAGGCTGAGTTGCACAGTTTTTGTTGTCTCTGCTTCTCCCAGGAGCTGCCAGAGCAGAAGACAAAGCAGCTGCTCTGCATGTTGCTCCTGCACCTAGGCACTCAAGCATCCATGTTGCTGAATGCACACTGTGCTAGGAAAGCACCTCTGCACTCTTAAGAGTTAATATTTTTGAATGAGTAACTATGAATACTAATTTATTTTTACTGGAGAAATTTAAAAAGCCAAATTAAAATCCTATGTCTGACTTAGAGAAAAAAACGCCACAAAACCTGAAAAGCATCTTTGTGAGGTCTGTTTAAATGTTTAGAGGCAAATCTGAGAGAAGCATCTAAATATAGTTGAGTGATTCAAGAGTTACATTAGCCTACATGATACCAGCACTAACTTGTCTGGCAGACAGCCAAAGCTGCAGGGCCAGATTGTGGGCTGCTGGAAAGAAGATTTACTTGTCTTAAGGAAAGCAAAGCTGGTTGCTTTTATTCTTCTATATGTATATTATATGACTAAAATATGTAGAGAAAGAACATAGGATATAACTAACACCAAACAGCCTTTCTGACTCACTGACATCCAAATCTTGTAAGTGCTCTGCAAATACCAGTGTATTTAATTGCAAACTTCATGTAACACAAGTAGAATGCTTGGACAAATAAGTGCTCTATAGCACAGCAAAATTTCTCAGTACTGGAGCACCTCTCCTCTGAAGACAGTCAGAGTTGGGGTTCTTCCACCTGCGGAAGGGAAGGGTCCAAGGAGAGCTTATACCACCTTCCAGTGCTCAAAGGGGACAACAGGAGAGTGTTCAGGGTCAGGTTGAATGGGGCTGTGGGCAGCCTGCTCTAATAGAAGGTGTCCCAGCCCGTGGCAGGGAGATTGAAAAAAGGTGGGCTTCAAGGTCCCTTCAAACCCAAACCATTCTATGATGCTATGAATAAGTGAATGTATGTTCTATGACAGTGGAAGGATATTCCAAGACCATAAATTGATTAGAAGTAAAGTTAAAGATCTCTCCAGAAATGTTTAGTCGTAGCAAAAACTTCCTAAGTTCCTAAGTGACAAATCATCTATGCCTTCCTTCTGACCTATTCTTCCTTCTTATAAGTTACTGTATTGTGCGGAATTGTGGATGGCTGAAATACATCTTTCTGATCAGCAAAACACTCATGAAATCTGAAAGGCTTTTAAAAATATTTCCCCATTCACCTCAGCTGTAATCAGAGTTTTCAGCTTTTCTGAGACACTGGAAGGCTCAGCTCAAGTGTTAGGTCTAGTCCTGAAACTCCAACTCCTGTCAAAAGCAGGCAGAAAGATTTCCCCCATCACAACGCTGGTCTACTTGGTGAGGTACATCAGAAGTGTCAGCATTGGGAAATGGCTGCAGCAGTCCCACTTCTGGCATTTCCATAAAAGTGTGGATGATGCTGGGAAGACCTGGACATGTGGTAGGGCTGGTTCCCCGGTTCTGGAGTGACTTACGTGCAGAGTGGAGTTTGTGGCAGGCCGCTGTTATACCAACCCAGTTACCTGTGAGACAAGCTGTTAGCATGTCCAATTCCAGGACACTTTATCCAGGCCCTAGGTACTTTACCCTATTACATTATTAATTTCTGTCCCAGCTTTGGACACTTTCACATACCAGAGACTATGCTGTTTTGTAATTGCTTTATTAAAAGTGCAGATGAAAATCAGTTAGAGCTGCAGTACTGGCAGCAAATGAATTTCACTTAGAAGCGATTACAGCTACCAACCTCAAATTATCTGTATCCCAGCTGGAGTGGTGCCTCAGCCAGAAATGCACCTTTTAAAATGTTCTCTGTATGAATAAGAGAAAAAAGAACCTAATTGGCCTTTGTTTTAATTTTTATTGGTGGGTTTCTGGTGAAATTTTTTGCTTAACATTATGACAGAGTAACTCTGCAGCTTTGTGTGAACCAAGGTAACCATTTGGTTTAACATCACTGCCACAGAAAATGGAGGCAGATCCTCAGGGTGGAGAACCAGACCTTGGCTCATGCAGAATCTGACACAAACACCAAGAAAAGGTGGTGTCTTTACTAAATTTTCAACAGAGTTTCAGCTTGGACTAGGGCAGCTGTGGCCACATGTCCAGTGTGGGATGCTGGATGCCATGGGCCAGAAAAGCACTGGCAAGTGCCATGAGGTACCCCAAGCATGTGAACAGCAGCTCCAGAAGCACTTCATACCCCTCACTTTGACAGAATGTTTTCCCTGTTGCTCCAGGGCTACCTGTTCATGTTCTTTGTGCGCAAGCAAATTCTCCACCGGCTGCACAATCCCCGTTCTGAACTGGTCGTGGAGCCTTTTTGTATGGGGAAGACAGCCTGGGTCTGAGGAAGCTAAAAAATGCTGTCCTCAGCCACCAGCAGGGCAGAAGGCAGTTCCATTCCTCATGCTTCCACATGGGTAGGGTGAGGTGTAGATCTCAGTTCCCCCTGGTGCTCACTGGTGCTGGTTGGAACAATGCAAAGGGACTTCGGTCTCTAGTGAGTGTTCAGGGTATTCAACACTTTAGGAGATGTTAGAAACTGGAATGCCTGGTCACTAACACAGGACTTTTCAGGCACATTCTCCTTTTTTTTTTTTTTTTTAAGAGGTGAGAATCTTTTAAAGAGCAAGAAGTGCCAGAGGGAGGAGGCTGAGATTCAGGGTGAGCCTGCTGGAAGCTGTGCTCTACCAACATCACAGTGAAAGGCTGCAGAGGTGCTTGGGGGTCGCAGGGTCTGTGTCACACTGAGACAGGGAATGGGCACAGGAAACAGCACATCACTTTCTATTGCTCGCATGACTTCATTGCAAAACAATCCATTCACAAAATACGGCAGTTTTTTGAAGAAGGAACAAAAAGGGGGCCCATTAGGTTGCACTTAGCTAAGGAACCAACTAATAAGTTTGCTTTCTTTGTAAGAAGCTGTTTCTGGCAAGTCTCTCCACACTTAGGGTGAAGCAGACCATCAGTACCTCTGCTCTGTGCAGCAGTGATTGGAGAGGGGCTTGCAACATGGAAGTTGATCTGCCTTAAACATCCAGGAAAAAATAACACTTCAGGGAGATTTATCATACCAGAGTTTGGGAACAGATTTTCATTTCCCTGGAATGTGGTCATTTCAATATAATTTTACTTCTTTGTTAAATGTGTTCAGTTCAGCATTTCTTGTGTTTTTCAATTCAGATCAGCTCTCACAATGAGGTTATTCTCAAAATTATGGTATTATATGACCCATGGCTGCTAATTTCCATATCTAATTATTCAGTGTGCAATTAAATAAATAGTCTTTCTTTCTGCATAATCTTCTCCTATAAATTTCATTGTAATCAGCATTCTTGGCCTGTCTGATCTTTGGAGCCCTTTGAGCTATAGCAGTTAAGATATACCAACTTCTGTCACATCAAAGAGCCATGTAGCTAACATCTAATTTATCTGCTTTTGACTCTCCAGCCCAACTGCATGTTTACAGTTTTGAGAGGAGATAGTCTTTGGATCAATCTCAGCCATCCTTGTAATGTCCTAGCAACCCATTTTAGCCACTCCAACACTGTATTCCTGTTATCACTTAATGTGGCATTTTAAAACCGCAGTTTGCTTATAAATCAATACATTTTTTGTGAAATATTATTTTGCAAAATGCCACATAGTTGGCAAGAATTTGAAACTAAGATGTTAATTTAGGATCTTAGCCTGAAGTATTGGCATTTGTCGTAATACACAAGGCTTTTGATGCCATGACAGCAATTCTTCTCTCCCTATAATGAATCCAAAGAGCAGAGAAAGCAGCTGTAATCTTACTCTTACTACAGCTCTGTTTTAAAAGTATTCCCTGTAATTTTCTGTCACCTGTGATAGGACTGCATGTTACTCTGCCTAGATACTGATATTGGGAGAAAGACAGATGATACAAGGAGAAAGACTTTATGAAGTGCCTCTTGTTAAGTGCACTGACTCAGTCCATCACTTGTGACTTAGCCTAGGCAGACTTGAGTGTTACTACTTACCTTTCTGATCAGCTCAAACATTTGCCTACATCCATGGGAGGTGAATTGCAACCCAAGGTGTTATTCAGTTATGAAACATGCAAACTCAGTCTGGGTTTCAAACTCAAGGCCTTTTCAACTCTTGTCCTGGCAGTGACAACACAGGCTCTCTCAAATCATATTTCATCTGTGCCTGTGCATGGATGGTTTGGTCTTTGGTGAGACCAAAATAAATCTGCTGACTCTACTGGCTAAATGAGGTTTCAGAAGTATAACTGTGTGTGTATGTAT
>VXAU01000084.1:493070-513220 GCA_013399695.1 Formicarius rufipectus | reverse complement strand
GTGTGTATGTATATATATATATAATATAAGTAATAGAAACATAATAGTAATCCTCTTGGTCATACATGAGACAAAGAAGAACCCAATTAATTTCCCTCCGACTGTTGGCAGATCTGCAGAGGTGCTTAAAAAATTAACAAGTGGTTATTTTTGTAATGAAATTAAGTGTTTGTGGTACAGGAGGCACAAATGAACAGGTCTGTCCCCAAAAATGGTACAAAACCAAATTTTCTAATAGAGTTGCCCAGTAGAAAATATTTTTTTTCCGACACACTGCTCCACTAAAGTTTCTGAGGCCATCTGAAGTGGATTGTCCTTGCCGATATATCAAAGAAGATGCATACAATTAAATGTCATGGAATGAAAATAAAACTTGTTGTTTCCTCCTGATGTGCTAATATTTGTATGAAAGGCTTCCAGTTCAGTGATCATTATACTTCCAGAGTCTGCACATCTGTATTTGAGAGAGTAACCGGAACAATGACATCCTGTTGTACCTCCAATAGGCAGGACTACCAGGGGGAGGTGCCATGAAATGACATTTAGTAAGAACTATTTCCTTGTACACAGCCCTGTTCCCTGCCGTGTCCTTCATGTCAGTTATTGATCAGATCTTCACTCGATGCAAAAAGCCTCTCTTTGAGCCCAGGCTTTAACTGCAATAATAAAGTAGGTCATTGATTAACTGGAAGTATGACAGGCAGCTCCTCCAGTCGGGTCGTGACGTACTGCAAGTCTTGAGGGAGGAGAGCAAGCGATGAATCAGTAATGTGAAAAGAAAGAAAGCCCACAGGTTTTAGTCTTTTGGGAGGACTTCTTTCAGCAATATAGTTAGTAGCATTACCCTCAGCAAGCTGACAGCTATGCAAATTCACAAGAGAAGCTTTTCAGGTTTCCAAAAAAAGAAAAAGAAGAAACAAACATGTAATATGAAATTCTCTTACCCAACTGCAGTACCTAGGGAATCTTTTACTTTGCAGGCAACCAACTTATATGGGCTGCTCCTAGTCATTGTTCTCTACATTTAGAGATATATAATTAAGCACTGTATAATTAAGCAGTTTTGCATGCGTTGCTTTCCACTGCACTGTCTTCTGGCAGCACTTCCTTAAGAGTCCTTATTCCCAGGTCCACTCCATGGCTGCCCACCCTGTCCTGGTCTCCAAGTAGAGCAGCTGTCAGCTGGAGAGCCTTTGTATGGGCACACTTTGGGGGATCCTCAGGGTGGTGTAGCAGTTCTGCCATCCTACTCACCTCATTGGGCCAATTTGACCATTGCCCACAAGCAGCACAGACATCTTCTTACTCCACTTTCCTGTGTCCTTGCACCTTCCAAGTAAAAGTTGCAGGAAACACACACCAGCCTTTCATTAGCTGATTTGCACAATTGGTAACATCTAAGGAAGGATGGTGCTTACACCACAGAGCAATTCCCTGTCAGACTCTCACTGGGAAAGAAACAGAGATGTGGTGGCTTTGACTGAGCCAGAGCTAGCCTTATCCTGACTGAGGACTTACCCTGTGCTGAGTAGCCAGTAGTCCCCCTTCCCCTGCCTCTGCTGGATTTTTTTTGCTCCACGTTTACTTACCACATTCCATGACTGGCATTGCTAGATATCCAATCTCTCATCAGTCAGTTTAGAGAGCAGAACAGTGTTAGCTCAGCACTCTGCCCTGTGACACACAGCAGCTTTTACATGCACGTTTGATGGGATTTTCTCCCAAGCATGTAAAATCTTCAATTTCTGCCGCTGCCTCCTCACTGCCTCCCACTTCCTCACCAAATAAAGGCTAGCTCAGCCACTTGCATGGGGTTTGGTTTTTTCAGCTACTAGCACTGCCCACAGTCAGTCTATATATTGGTGTGCAGAAAAAGAAAATGAAACAACTGGCATTTATTTAGCTATTTTTTTATTTCCAGCTCTGCTCTGTGGACCTCATCATCACCCACGCGTCTTGAGCCTTTCTGTCTCCCATGCCTGAATCTCTGCTGCCCTGACAACTCCAGCCCTCCACTCTTGCTGCCTGTAGCTGCAGTGGCCTGAGCTAAGCAGTGGCTACTTGCATAGATTCAAGGGGGAAATGTATGCATAGAAATTAACTTAAGTAGCATTGACTGGTTTTAAATCAAATCTATGATGTTTATTTTTTATCAGAATTGCATAAATTTATGTATATGCATACAGTCAACAAATTACCTATACACCTGTAAAATAGTTGAGTTCTCATTATATTTGTGCCAAACCCTTGAAGCAGTATTGAACATTGCTGAAGTATGTGGATTACTGTCAATGAACAAGCTTAGGTTGATTCTATCGTGCTTCAGTTTTACTTTCAGAAATTGTATTTGACTTTATTGAGAAAAGTAAGAAAATTAAAGAATGATGAAAAATTATTCAATGTATTTCTGTGTTTGTTATTATACATAACAAATCAATTAATGAAAACCTTTAGCCCAGTCATTTTCTCTGGAACTTGCTTGCTGCATTCCTTCCTTTTTCTATTCATTCTCTCTTTCTTTCCGTTTTATTTGAAATATCAGCACTTGTGCCTTATCTTGACATCCAATTTATCAAAGCTGGAAAATGTAGCAGTACATCTGTGTGGCACAGCTCAATATTTGATGCTATCAGCAAGTCTTAGCTAATGATTACCTAAATGCTATACCCATGGAAAAAGATGCCCTAAATTACATTAAATGAAGCATATCCTGAAAAATGACAAAGATCACTCAGCAATTTCATTGTAGCAAATCCACCTGTTACTAAAATAGAAAAAGACTTTACTAGTCCCTTTCCAGCAAGGCGACAGAGTGCAAGGATACAGAATGGCCACCTATTTCCTTAGATGAATTCATCCACTGTCTATTTAGACAGAGAGTGATATCATAAGTGCATTCAGGAATTACTTAATCAGAAAAGCGCTATAAAGGCTATTCAGAATTTTAAGAAAAACCATCCCAAACCCTTGGAATAAGATCTCCTGACCACTTCCAACATGATCCTGATACCCAGGTACCAAAATGCTTTTTCAGATGGCTGTGTAGCTGGAGTGAGGAGCAGCTCTTACCCCAAGATATACCAAAGATCTGGACATGAGCCCATCCCACCCTTTCAGGCTGCCTGAATGGGAGTGAGCAGAAACTGCCAGAGCACTTGGGAGTCTCCACTGCCCAGGTAGGGGACGTGCTGAGCAGGGACAGGGGCTCTTCCATGTGGCCCAGAAATTTGCTCTTAAATGCACCAGAAAGCATTTAAGGGCAGAAGGGAGGAAAATACATGTGTGGTTTTCCCTCTTGCAGGCATACTCACTGGATTACTCACTCATAAGCTCTCTGTCTCTGTAGGTGTAATGGGACATTTTCAGGTATGAGTCTGTGAACCTCAGCTTTGAGGTTTCTCCTGGGGGAGCTTGTCGTGAAAGAAAAGGAAATTCCATGCACCTTCTTCAGGCTCTAATGGCCTGTACTGGCAGAGAGATCTTTCCCCAAAGGTAACCCAAGAATTATTGTGATATCATCTGCTGCAGCCAAGTATTAAATTGTCTTTGAAAAATCCTTTGTTCTGAACCTGTTGTATGGTCACCAGAGTGGATTTATCCTATTCATAGCAAGTTTGGAAATAAACTCCCCCAAAATTACAGAAAATGTTCATTCCAATAGCTTATAGAAAGCATAAGGAAATGGGGAATTTGGCTCTTTTATAATGATTTAAACTACTGTTCATCAACCCAATTTAACCATAAGGAAAAGTGAAGAAAGAGCAATCAATCGGAAGACTGAGTGTTGCTTCCAGCAGCATTTGATGAGTTTACTAAAATAGACACAACTTTGCATTTCTGTATAACATACAGTTATAAAATATACAAAGCATATTGAATATTGACTTTCTGTGGAAAGACCACATGTTGAGAATACATTCCAAAATTATGAGTATGTGCGTAAGTGTATATTGCATATATATATATCTACAATAATGAGTTTTTCTTCAGAAAGTGTTTTCCACTCTCCCCTGTTGACAGTCAAAAAGCAGCAATGTCCCAAAAGATTTCATTTAGAGTAAAGTCTTTGTAGTAAAGCTATTGCTGAATGGTATTATTGATTGGCCATGGTTGAAGAAAAGTATTTCTGATTTTCTTTGTGTGCGTTTTTTACATGCTAGCCATTATTAACAGATACATTGCTAACTGTTCTTATGTACAACTTGGGTTAAGTGCTGTGTTGGGGGAGTTGGCAACCATGTTCACCCAGTGAGTAAACAGCATTGGTGTTTGTTAAACGTGGCTTTGAGCTTGTCCTTGTGGCTGTACTTAGAGCCTGGAAGCCCAAGTGCAGCATTAAGGTGCCTCTGACACTCACAAAACACCTTGCCCACAGAGCTTGCATAAGCTTCAAGGGGCCTATGTTCTTCTGCAAGGTGTGCCTCAGGTTACCCATCCTAATGGCACGAGTTCATTCCTGTGTTCAACAGGGCCCAAGCCAGGAGACAAGATCCAGCCAGGGTTAAAGCCTGATGAAAATAGGCAGAGGCAGCAGCGCTGCCAAGGGTACCCTCCTTTACACAGTTAATATGGATCTTGTTGAGTCAATATGTAATTCATAGAACTAAAAAGCCCAAATAAAACAAGTTTTTACTAAGCCTACTAGCACATAGCAATAGCAAATGGAAAGCAGTATTAAGTGCCTGAAATACTAGGTACATGACAGAGGCAACTGTAACCCGGGAATGGAGTTCATGAGTAAACCAAAACATAAGAGTCAGGAGTAAATCCAGGAAACATCCTCCCCTTAAGAATAATGAAAGAAGAAATCCAGAATGCACTTGACAAGCTATTGGGAGAGGGGAAAACAAGGGTCTGCAGCATAAACTAAGAGGTTAAACCATTTCTATTTACACAGATTTTAACGTATCTGATAGAACCAGGGCCTCTGTTTTGTAACTAGATTAGCTGATGTGAATCTGGCTGCATCTGTGTGGCATCACTGTAGTAAGTGGGATCCAAGTGGATGACTAATCGTGGCAGTGGATTTGGTTTCCAGACGGGGCTGTGAGGTGGTCAGTCAGCCAAAGAGCAGTGTAAGTGCATGCCCATGAGCAATCCTAGTCCATACACTACACTGTTAGAGCAGACATACTACTTGTGAAATCTCCCTGATCTTTAGCAAAACTGAAGAAAAAGTCAATATTAGAGCTCCCAAAATTAATATGAGTAGTGAAAAATTCTTTTCCTGCATTTCTGTACAAAACGGGTATGTTGAGCAATTGTGTATCCTATATGGAATCACAGGCTGGAAGAAAATGAAATCTGTTTCAGAGGAAAAGGAAATATAGAGTATAAAATTTACCTTTTCCATGGAAATTAAGAAAAGTGGAAGAGATGAAAACAGGAATAGTTTCAGTCTTACAAATGCTCATCTACTTTGCATTGAGTCTTTCAGTAAGATATCACAATTAAAAACTCCTTAAGAACAAAACTGACACTATTTTGCTCATTACACAGTTGGTGATGTCAGCTACATAACTTCATTTGTCTAACATCTTATTGCCCACTTGAAATTTCGAGAGATGAAAACAATTAAAATCAGAAGAGAAAAAAAAAACTCCTCATGTTGCAATCAAGTAATCAGAAATCCACCTCATAAGCAGAGGTTGCTCACTTTTTTCTCAGCATAATGCAACTATGTAAATTATTTTATTTACAACCTGAGGCTTTCCTAACAGCTTTGCACATTTGTGTTAGCCTTGCTTGATGAAAATACCAAAACAAAGGGATTTTTTTTTCTGGCCTCACATGTTGAGCTGAGAACTACAATATTTTAGGAAAGTCGAGGCTGTCGTTAATGTCATCTAAACAAAAAGCAGGAGGATGGCATTATTTTGTTCCTGTGACATGTTTCTAAATGTACCTTGAGGATTCATATAACCATAGGATGGTATGCCTGCTGATGACTCATGCTGACTCACCCACCAAGCCAGAATTTACTGAGCCTTCTATGCCCACACACAGTGATATGATTTCCAGTCTGAGTGAATTCTTTAAAATTTAATTTAGTAGGCTTTAACTACAGAGACAGATACGCTTCTTCAATGGTTGCCTTAATTTGTTCTTATGCCTTATTGAATGTGTGCTCAGATTATGTTTTGCAGAATCCTTTGAAATCAATTTTGAAAATAATGTGGGTAAGTGCAACTGTACTTTCCAAATATCAAGGGCTGTCTGAAAACACTGCAGGTATAGAAGCACTGATAATCTACTGATACCATGGAGCTAAAGGCCTAATACATAATCACTGCCTCTCTGCTATGGCTTTAGCAACAATGCTTGTGGGTCTCAACTATGGTAAGTCCCTACACTTAGACAATGAATAATTAATAAAAAGACAAATTGACCTGATTCTGGTGTGGGGGTTTTTTTTAAGACTGAAAATCGTATATGACCCTACTGGAGTCTAAGGAATTAAATGGTATAAAACTAGGCATGAAGGCAATTCTTTAAATGATGCTACAAATAACTTCAGATGATGTGATGTTGCGTTTTTTTCAAGTAAATAGGAATTACAGGGCAGACTTCAATGGGAACATGATCAGTTCAATTATTTGTCTCTCTCCAAGTTCTAGTCAAAATCTGGTATGATGTAGCAGCCTGAAAAGTAATTTCTGTTGTTACAGTACAAGATGCAATGACTGAAGAGATGAATACCAGTGAGATTCTCTCTTGGAACTGAATAAAAGCTTCTCTTCAATTTCATACTCTTTGATACAGATTCATATATTTGTTAAATCAGGATTTATGATAGTCTCATCCTCACTCCAGGATTCTTTACCCACCACACAGACTAAGAGAGAGAAAAAAACATTTTGTTTGGACTACTTCTGCATGATTTGCTTTTTAAACTCTTATAACAAATTAATATTCAAGCAATAGAAAATGAGATGCACGTATCTTCCCCCAAAATAAAAATTATCAAATGCTTCAGTAAATTGATTGAGGTCTCTAGACTTTTCTCCGCCTTTCCAATATTCTGAAAGAACAGTTGATTTCCCCAAGCCACACAGCATTCCCTCCTTCTCTAGGATTTTATGTCATTTCTCAAAAGTATGTCAGCTTTGTCCATGTTTTGGGGCTATGTGTTTTACTTCTCTTGCTCCTGCAGTCAGTCAGGCATGATTCCTAAACTGCAAGAATTTGTCGACAATTCTGTCTTCTGATCTCTGGGATTCACTAAATTGTGCTGTCCTCTAGATCTGAAAGTGCTGGATGAGTGGACACTTCATCCCCTGTGGTTTCTGCTTCCCTGACTTCCTTGTACTTTCAGTATACAGTCCTTTGTTTTGCTTTTGGAAAACAAAAATCCCACACTGTAAGTCTTTAGTCACATATTTCTGCCCACATCATTGTTCACACAGAGCTTTCTTGAAATTCTATCACTAGAATTCAGAAGTTGCTTGGTTTGTCAATTGACTTAACTGTGCTTGAAAACAGAATATAACTTCTTTTTGTTACTTCAACCCTCACTGGTCATTAAGGTTATGTAATGAAGCATGATACAAGGAGAACCACGTAGCTGTGTGACAAGGTTTGAATAGAAGTTTGAATAGGTGTTTCTACCTCAGTCCTCATATATATTCTGCCAATTAATGTTCCTCCTCTTGCCGTTGCACTGCTAGTCACAGTCTGCATTTGATCTGAGGCCATCCATGATTTCTATCAAACAAGCACATGCAAAGGACTCTGCTGTGCTGAACCCCCGTGAGGTGGAAGCTCTGTAATGAGATGCCCACTTGTGACATGTTAACACCTTTCTCTAAAGACAGGAGAGGACTACATACTGCAGTCCATCCTTTGCTGCAGGACATTGCAATTTCCTGCAAGTGCCATAATTACTGAATATGTACAACAGGTTGCTTGCACCAAGTTTCCCATGCTGAGGGGATGAGTACTTAAGCAATATAGCAGCTGAGAGTAGATTAGTATTGCCAAGTAATTCAGACAGCTTACTGATGGTCTCCTCCTTTCCAAGCAGTGCTACAGACCTGGGAAGAGAAAAGAGTGATTACTAGATTAATTGTTCTGACAGTAACTCATTTCTAAAAGCTCTATTTCTCAAGGGACTCTGGTCCCTGCTATGTTTTATTTCTGGGCAGGGAAAGGGCCTCTGGAAAAAATGGTGGTGAGAAATAGGCTACTGCCACTACCAGAGCAGGTCATCTTGCCTACAGCCTATTCCAGAGGGCCACAGACTGAATAAATAAATCTAGGGGTTATAGCCACTGGAAACTGAATGTCCCAGCTCTATTTGATGTCTCTGCAAATACTGTATTTTCCTTTCTTTTACTCCTGATTTGCAAAAAAAATAATGACAAAATGATGTGCTAGTAATTCAAAAAAGCAACATTTTTCAAGAAGTGAAAATTCCCAAGCCCCGTCTATCAATGCATATAAGAAGTTTATGGTGTTTAAGGTAATACTGGCCTATACCAGATAAACATACATGATTGCAAAGCCTATATCCAAAGGTCCTTCTCTACCTGAATAAACTCACGTTGAAGTTTCCTGCATCTCTGTAGCTTATACACTGCTGGCATCCTGTTGTAAGTACCATACTGTGACATGGCAGTGCCAGCAGTGTGTTTGGCAGTGTCCACTGTGGACTTCTGTGCTTAGTACAGTTCAGCTGTGGAGCCTTTCTTAATTATTTTTACTTCAAACACTTTATGAAAAAGCTGAGCTTATTAACATTTAAGAGCTTTGCACAGTAGTGCTCTCCAGTTTTATGTTGTTATTCTTTCTTTTCCAGCTTTCAGAACTTTGCTGTTCTTACATTCTTTTGAAATGGAATGCAATATTTACATTTCTTGAATCTTTTCATAGATGTAAGATACTCATTTGGCTTATCCTGGCAGACATGCACCCTGTGGCACTCTCACTTGACTTCTTGGAGTTCCACCTGTTCCTCTGCCTCGCCCCTCCTTCACTGTGATTTGTTGCATCCATGTAGAGCTGGAGCACTGTGTAACCTCCAAAAGATTTAATATCGGGTGAGCACCTGCAATTGTGCAATCTCATGTGTTCAACAGACGCCCCACTGCAAACACTTCTCCCGTGGTGTAATGTGGACTCTTGCTGTTTGTTAGGAAACACCTTGGGTTTTCAACTTCCTCCCAGATTGTGGGTATCCTAAAGGTATGTGTGCCTCCTCATTTATTTGGACATGATGCTTCTTCAGAAATAACATGCCTTGTGCTTCCCACTGTTACTTGAAATCACTGTTATCACAAGGCAAAGTTAAATAAGGGTTAAAAAAAGAGATTATACTAGTAAAGCAAGAGTGAAGTTTCTGATTACAAAATGGAAACAAAGTTAAATGCACAAACAAAAAACACAGAAACAAGAAAATCCAAGTTCAGTAAGGACCTTATTCTGGCAGCCACTCACAGCTTGCCTCTGGGAGTCAAGAAACCAGTGCAACAGCACTTCAGGATGTACTTCACAGTTGGGTTTTTGCCTGTCTCCACCCAAAGTGTGAGGGACTGTCCTACTGCAGAGGAGGGTAAACCTCAGAACATTTCTTTGGACCATCTTCCTTCCCTTGTTTCCTTCAATTTAGACACCATTCTAATGTATTGCATGGTAGTTTTGACCAACCAGAGCCGTTTAGATGAATGCAAATGAAATCTCTTTACGCTTGTCTCAAATGGAATCATCTCTGATACACAATGATCCTTTGACACACTGATTTTCAAACTTTGATTTAGCTTCCTATATTAAAACTTGATCTGGGTCTCTATTTCCAAAACAGTATAACTTCCCTTTTGAATATTTGTTATGCCTTTTTAAGATCTCAGACATTATATATATGATACATATATACATAATAAAACTATCAGTTGCACATCAGACTCTAACTGTGCAGCTTGTGAATAATGGATTACTTTTTTCATGGGGTTCAGATATGAGATGCCTCTAATAATGATGATCTGTTTAGTATTTGGACCATTTTCTCAAGTAATTTTCATTCCTTTTACTTCCTCACTTTATGCTGTAAGAGGCTTTACAACTATCAACTTTCCAACTCTAATTCCCTTAGCCATAGTTAATTATAGATATTGCAGCAGTTTCAGAGTTATTTATTCCAGAGTTTCTTGATCATGAGCAGGCTAATCAGAGGTCTTCTGGGGGCCCATTCACTTTCAAAAATACTGCTTTTAAAATGTCAAGTTCTATGATCAAGACTTTGTTGGCTTTGTTTCGTTTTGTACTGCACAGTGCAAAATTCATGAAACTGCTCATTTCTACAACGTGGAACACATTTGAAATCCAGTGGTTCCTTGTCACTGGCTTTAGACTATCTTCAAAACTAGAAAATATTTTTAATAATTTGAAACACTCTTAGTTGGATCACAGGTAGCCTGTTAAAAAGGTATGCTTTACACATTTTACTGACTTTGTAGTTCTCCAGTTGGCAAAAAGAATCTCTCCATTGTGCTTATTTTTAATTTATTTATTGGTGGAGTGTGGGAACACAGTTCATAACATTCACTGTGCAGAGTCACAATATGACTATTCTTATTTTATATTCTCTCTAATAACTGTAACTATTAATTTATATTTTTTTCAAAAACACCACAAGATTTTAGTTTTCCCTTGAGGAGAACCAATCTTCTACTCCTTACCTGGCTTGTATTCCCACCAAGACTAGTGGCACTCCAGCTGGAGCAGAGCTGACCCCAAAGGCTGTGATCATGGTTTGCTGTTACAGGAGGGAGTCAAGAAGTACACAGCATACTTAATGTTGTCACTATTATTAGGGTTGGCATATTTTGATCATGTCATTTTCTCTTTGATACTGATGTACAGTAAAATGTGAGCATTATCTTTAAGCTGCAGTCTGATCTTAGTGAGCTTTAAGTGCAGCAAAGGGCAGTAGATTTTCTCAGCAGCAACACAAACAGCAGGAACTCTGGAAATTGTAGTGGCAACAGCAGCTTCTGTTGTGACAGTTCTTTCATAGGTCACCATGGTGAGAATGTATCTGATTGTTGTGGGGTTTTTTTTCCCCTGTCCAGAAACTAGTGTAATTTCTAGAACCCAGAAGAACAGCTTATATAAATTAATACCCTTGTCATGAATAGTCTTCATGTAGACATGCTAGTAAGAAATAGACATTTCCTTTTTTTAGGAGGGATTTTATAACTAGACAAAGGATTTAAAAATACTTGCAGGAACTTAAAACTGTTTTGCCTGTTAGTACATAGTTGGGAAAAAATCCACAGTTAACTGAAAAAATTGTTAATAAACAGCGACATGGAATGTGGCCTACATTCTGCTTTGGTTTTCTTTTTTTTACATGCTGATATGTTTTAACAATAAAAATGTTACTTTTTGAACTGTGGATGCTGCAAGACAATACAGGGGACATATCTGGGTTTTGCATGCAGAAGGCTGAGCTCTTTCCTCAAAATTGAAATGGCTGTAATGTGACAAAGTGTCAGACATGGACGACTTTGATGGTGAGGGATAGAACCTGTCAAACAACCCTACAAAAACGCAGGAAAGGAATAATTATTGGAGTTTTGTTTGTTTGTTTTTTGTGAGGGGCTCTATTTAGTATCAGTGTTATCCCTCCTGCCAATCATACTTATTATCTTTACCTCCCAGCAAACTGGTGTGCAGCATATTGATCTTACCAGATAAGTTGGTTTCTGATGGCTCTCTTTACCTGAGTCACCACCAAGTGTTTCCATCAGCAAGTTCACAACTAGCCTCGTCTGCAGCTCTGGCCTTCTGGGCCACTTCGGGGATTGTTCCCTGCTGGGATGGATACCAGAAAGCAATGCTTAGATGTTATAAGATCTTTGAGAAAGAGAGGCCCTTCCCTTGCCTTGAGCTTACTTTTCTTAGTTTGACTGATTTCTTCCTACCTTTCCTTTCTACTTAAACTGACATTCATCAGTTTGCATGCATGTATAAATTACTCAACAGCCTCTGCTGCAGTTCAGCTCTTTAGGAAAAGGTTCAGTAACCTACTGGATATGCATGAAGTTTCTGTCTGCAGACATTTTCCCCGCCCCGCTCAGTCTTGAAAAAAAAAAGTCTTCGAGACCTGCTTTGCTCATTGTTAATGTTTAAAATGTGTGTTAGGGCAACCCTTCACACTGTGCACAGTTTGGTTGCTGGTGTTTTTCCCCTCAGAAGACTGATGAGTCACATCTATTCCAGTTTAAAAGCTCATCTGATCTTAACAGAGTGCCCTCACCAGAAGCATCCTTGAATAATACAGACCACTCACACAGATCAGATTGCTTCTGCCTCATTTCTTGCCCCATTCTAGGTGACTTCACTTACCCATGGGTAGATGAGAACAGAGTGTGCTATAAGCCCCCGCTCTCACTTGGGTTTCCAAGCTGTTGCTCTTTCTCAGCAATAGGGAGAAAGAGATGATCGTGAATGGAAACGTGGGAAGGTATTTTTAAGGTGCCACTGATTTTATGTGGGAAGGTATTTTTAAAGTGTCACTGATTTTTTGAAGCAACCTTTGCCACTATCCTAGATAATTACTTCTCACAGTTACAGTAAGTAAGGATTAAATAGTGAATTAACAGTAATGATAACTCCAGTGAATTATGAAAATATCACAGAGTTTAAGTAGGAAGTTGTTAACTTGTCATTAGATTACTATTATAGACATGCTTAGGAGAGAAGTGTAAG
This sequence comes from Formicarius rufipectus, assembly GCA_013399695.1. Taxonomy (NCBI): domain Eukaryota; kingdom Metazoa; phylum Chordata; class Aves; order Passeriformes; family Formicariidae; genus Formicarius; species Formicarius rufipectus. The sequence goes on along the minus strand of VXAU01000084.1, from coordinate 500,512 downwards.
TGGGCAGCAAAAGGTAGCAATGGAATTGCATTGACAGTAATAGATCTCTTGTAATAGCTGTATATTTCAGTGATAATCTCTTCAGGCATTTTTTCTTTACTCTCATTCTTGCTTTTAAATTTCATCAAAATGGCCTCTGCTATATAACATTGTGTCTATACAGCATTTGAAAGATGTTTGAAAATTGAGAGGATATTGTTACCAAAAGTCATCTATTTTATGGAATCTAAAAGCAAAATTGTTAGGCAAACTTGATTGACTTCTTCAATAACATAAACTTAAACGATGATAAGAACATAATAAATTTACAGTCAATATGCTTAAGCTTTTGAACTCTTAAAATATTTTAAGAAAGCTTAAAATATGTCAGCCAACAGATAGAAAAGATAATCTAAAGTCCAGATAGTTAAGAACAAAGCAGGGCAGTAATAATGATGAAGACACATTATGGACGGTGGATGAGAGTAGTCTGAACAAAATGTATTCTAATACAAGAGTAAAATGTTTAGCAAGATTTTAGACTGGAAGAGGAGACATCTCAGCAAGAAGTTAACAAAACTAGCACTTCTGATCTGTCTCCCATGCTTCCTCCAATACTGCAATGAATTCTGAGTCCCAGTGGCGAAGAGAAAAAGTGTGAACATATGCTCATAAGTTATCAGGTTACCAAGGTGAGTTGTTGCATGTGAGCTAGGATGCTATGGCAGTGTGCAGTAGCTTAAACACATTTTGCTTCAGCAGCTGGATGAGCTGGGAGCAAGCACTCAGGCAGTTATTACAGCTTGCCTGTGGAGTAGTAACTTATTAAGCTATGCTAAGTCATGGCTTAATTATAAACTGGCTCGACAGCTTGTGGCTGTCTGTCCCTACCCAATTTAACAACATGAACCAAGCTCAAATGCAGGCAACAGAAATAATCATGGCACATGGAGCCCTCCTGTTTGTTACATCTCAAAGCCAGCTCATGGCTGCCTGTGTGCAGCTCCAAGTAAGTACTTCTACACTGCCAATTAAGTGTCTGTGTGAAGGCACTTAACCTGTTGCCCAGTCATGCTTAAGATTCAATTTGTCATTCTAGTGCTGAAGCTGAATGGCATTTCATATCATGCTGTGATAAGCTAGAATATTCTGTCTTTCTTTGTCATCTTTTTTGAAGGGAAGAGCTCCCAACAGCTAGAGGAAATTTCTGATACTAATCCCCAAATGTCTTGCTTTTATACTCTTGAAGTTAACTGCCTTTCTATTTCTCCATCAGTTTAAATGTGTATGGTTTCCTAGTTTCCCTTAGTGTTGGTGCCCCTGAGCATTGGGTCATTTACAAATTTATTTTCTACCACCTTCTTGTGTCAGTGTCATTAAGGAAAATATCTAATACATTTAAGCCCAGAACTTATCTTGGGTAGGGGAGGAGGAGGAGGAAGGGGGAGCATGGGGAGTTGTGATGGTGGAAAGAGAACAACCTTTACTCAGATACCTCACCTCTGATCATTAGATTTTACTTTGTCCTGCATGGATAATCCATCACCTCCATTAGTCTCTGATATTGCTGTGCTAATTCCTGTCATCTCCTCCTTTATCTAGAAGTCAAATGATGTTATCAAAGAAAGATATTAAATTAATCTGGTAAGGTCCACCTTTTGTAAACAAACATCATACTTTCTCATTTCCTGATATACTTACCTTAAAAAGCTTACTGCCAGACAAGTGATTTCATTTGACACGATTTTCTGTCTTCTGGAATGGGCATTATGTGTTCTTTCTGCCCAAAGGCTGTACACTGTGTTTTATTTTCATCTTATGTGTAATACTAGCAATTTTCTTTCCCTCTTAGCAGTCCTGCCCTCTAACCTCATGCTCAAGATCACCATCTTTCCTGAAAATTGAGGAGAAAATATGCATTTAGTTTTAGAATCAGATGTAGACTATCTCTAAACCCCAACTCTTCCTCACTGGAAAGCAACATCACTTCCTTCTTACAATATTATGTCACAGCTGGATAACATCTTACTGTTTTTTCCAGATACCATACACCACAATTCAACCTGATTTTCCAGATGAATTCTTCCTTCATTCTCACATTTACTGACATTTGAGATCCTTTCCAAGCCAGACCTTTTTTTTTCCTGTTTTGTTATATGGTCTCTACTTGTACTTCTTACCTCTTGATGCCACTTCTCTTCCACTGATGCCTTAAAGCCTCTACCTATAAACTGTTTTGCCTTCTGTGAGATACAGGATTCCATCTTTGGTTTTAAGATACCTAAGGCTTCTTCCACATTTGAGCTGGTTTAAAGGTAAACCAGCAGGAGAAATGAACGCAACTCAGAATGAGATTGTAAGTCAGAATAGCAATTTAATAAAAATATCATAATAAATACACTGATACAAAAGGAAAATCCATTTGGCCCACAAAACCAGATGTACTGTCCAGCACAGTGAGGCATGAGCAGAATGGAGTTTGCCAACCCCTGTTCTGAGCACCACGTGGCCCCCCTGAGATCAAAGTAAAAAGAAAGAAGAAACCTGGTGGTGAGGATGATGGTTGCAGTCTGGTTGAGAGCGATAATCACAGTCCTGCTGATGCTCTAGTTGTCCTCTGGATCCAACAAATGGAGCTCCCAGCCCCAAAACTCCAAGTTTATATACGTTTGGGCTCAGATGGGAACGCCCAGTACCTCCCCCAGGGTGGGGAGTTTCACAATGGGTGATTTACTCTGTGATGTCAATCACGGCATATTTTTGGCATCCCTTATGGCTCATTAGCAGACATGACCCCTCAGGTGGGTGTGAAGGTTCTGGTGGCTCTCTGGAGAGGAGTTATCACACCTGAGTCATAGGTGTGAAGACAGGATAACTTCCTTATACCACAGAAGTTCCTAAACACCCATTTTGTAGCTTGAGAGGTTGGGTGTGCCCTGGGAAGCTGATGCCAATGATCCATTGTTAGCAGTTCATGAGAAAATGATATAAAGGGTTTAGAATACACAGTTCTGGCCACACCCACACAGTGACAAAGTGGTCCTGGCTACTATAACCAGGACAACACTCAAATTTCTGTTTTCATTATACAAGATGATTTTATTGCCAGGTTCCTTCATTTATCACAGTTTCCCTTTCTGAAGTTGAAAATATTCTATTTTCTTTCACCATGACCTTTTATGACACAAATTGTGATAACCTACTGCAGGGTTATTACTTACTGTCAGGCTTTTGAGGGCATATTCCTGAACCATCCAAAAGCTTTAATTTTTACAGGATCAGTGTCAATTTGGAGTATTTAATTGCCTACTACAGCCCAGAATGTCTGGCCCCAGCTACAAGTAGTATGTATTCCCCAAACTATTAACCAAGAATTTGAAATCTCACTGACTGTTTCTTTGTAACCACACAGTACCATCTCTTCAATAATACAGAGTTTTCCAGCTGCCTCCAAATTTTCCACCCAGGGTGTGTAATGATCTCTGAGCACTCTCTTCTCAGTACAATCTGTAACCAGCTTTTCCAGAAATAAATTGGAACTAAATTAGGAGTTGTTTTATTACTTATAGTTGCAGAACATCGCTTCCTTAACATAGAATATTATTACACATCTTTATTTTTACTTCTGTCTTTCCTTAAGCGCAAATTGCCTCTAATCCACATGTTCTCCTCAGGAACACTGAGTTTTCTTTTATCACAAGGAGGATGTCCTGAACTGTTTTATGAAATTCCCCCTTTTTTATTTTTCCAAAGTGTTGCAAATAGTATATTCACGTTTCAGTTATTCCATTTTGACACAGTAACATTACTTTTTTTTGCCTCGTCTTTATCTATCCTTTTTGTTTGGTTGGTTGGTTTTTTTGCTACCCATCCTACATTCTTCCAAGTCCCCATTGCTGTATTAGCATTTAATCTTCCTATTGCTGAGCAAAACCAAGGAGAAATACGAATCTTTCAAAATTTTCTCTGCTCATTTCTTAATGTGAAGATGACCTTATTATCTGTGGTGATTTCCTTCCTTTCTTCACAGATGGTGTAATCTAGAAGGGGTATGCAGGGAAGTGGTGAAGAACTAACTGCTGTTGTTAGTGAATTAATTTCCATGGGAAGTTACTCAGCTGAAAATGAAAGAGCTTGTTAGCTTTACAGATAAAAAAATTTCCATGTACCACGAATATTCTCAGTGTCTGAGAATGCCTTCTTGTGAAACTAGATCAGTTGCCACTTGTCAAATCCGTATGAAGGCCAGCCAGTTAAAACACTAGGTGTGCTTTGGACAGAAAGCTAACTTTTTCAAAAACAGAGCTAAAAGTTGAGAAAACAACATGAAAACACTGTCAGATCAAGTACCTTCCCAAAGGTACCGATATTTTGTCAAGACTTGTTTTACAGCTCATTCATTTGAACATCAAACAAATTTAATTATTGAGATTCATTAACAGCTACTCCTAAAAGGACAAATCTCACCAGTAATGGAACATTACAAAATTGGAATTTTAAAAACTCTGAGTGATAAGAACTCACCTTCATTCCTCTTTTGTGCAGTATCAAATAAAGTTGTTTGCAGGTTACTTTTAATGTGTACCATCTATTTCCCATTCATTAACATTTCCATAGTTCATAGTTATTTTCATCACCACTAACAAACAGATGGACATTGCATGTATTAAAAAATGTCCAGCCTTTCAGGCAAGCACACATCACCGTTCATCCAACACTCATGCATTCTCACAAATACCTGGCCTTAGTAATTTTAAACGAAGCCTAACTGAGGCCAGCCATGAAAAGGTAAAAAATCCCTAGATTAGCTATTAACTCCACATTACCACATAGAACCATTATTTCACCTACTTATTACTTCACCCACCACCCCTGCTGTCTGTCACTGTGCCACTTGCCTCTTGCCACACACACCTCTTGAGCAATGTCAGCATTCAGTTTTAGTCCACAGAAACCAGCCAGATATGCACATTTTCTAGTTATTAGGAATACGCTGTTTACACTAGGTTAAGGACTCGTGTGCATAGTGCAAGTTTTTAGTTAATATCTAACATTTAAGCAGGTCATGTTTGAGAAGCAATAGGGGATATAATTTATTACTTTAGAGATAATGTAGGGTAATACTTATCATTTTGGGAAGTCAATTCTGTAAATGTTATACTGGTAGGTGATATGATAAGGAAGTATTTTATTTTTTAAAAATTTGTTATAAAATTATATATGCAGTTGGAGCTGAAGGTGAAACAAAAGGGATCAGAACAAAAATCTAAAACCTGAAAGCAAGAAGAAGAAAGGCAGGGTCAGAAGGTTTGAATGACAAATGAAAGACTAACTTGTGATTTCTTTCAGTATTTCTAAACAGTTTTGTTTTAGCAGTCACTCTGGGAAGAGTGGCTGCTAAAGTAAATTAGATGGAAGGATCAGTAGCAGCAGAGTATACAATGTTCATACTGAGCAAAATAATCTAATGCTACCTAGGGTATCTCTCTGGAAGGTAGCCAAGAAGCAAAGTACGGGGTGCAAACAGGGACACGATAAAATTACAGCCCAGTTCCATACCTGCTGAAATCAGGTGCAGGATATACCATTACTTTAAAGAGTGACAGGCTCTCAAAAAATTCCTGGTGAACCTCTTGACATAAACACTGTTTCAAAAGTCAAAAAAATATCTACGCTAAATGAATTTTATATCTTTCAACCCCAGGATACAGCAATTTTTAGCCAGATTTGTCATTGCTTTAATAATACATGAATTATATTTAAATGACTATGAGATACAAGCCTGAGGAGAGGGGGGGAAAAAAAGGATCCCTAGCTAGATATATAAAAGTATCTTGAATCCCAGATCATGTGGACACTGCAAAGTTAACTAGGTTGATTGGCAGCTGGGCCTGGGCACTCAAATTAGCTTGTCTATGAGCAAGTTTTCTCTGACAGCAGGGTAACCACAGGCTCAGCATTCTGGCTGTTTCTGAACTGGCTCACGAGTGCCTATGCTGAGGCAATCCAGGTTTTGTTCTCATTCAACTCGTATCAGCGGATAGGGAGTTGTGGGAAGCAGCATTGTCACACTGGAGTGAACTTTCCCATCTTCTCGGTGTGGAGCAGATCCATCTGAGCCCCCAGAGCGCAAAGCGTCAGCTCTTAGGGCTCCCTGAGTGAAACTGTGCCTCTGTGTGGAAGGATTTTCTCATGTCAGTGGTGGTGCCGATGACCTTACAGGTAAAGGCTGCTGCAGAATTTTCTGCACCACGGATGTAACTCTGGAGACCCTGGAGAAATAGTGCCATTGTGTGACCATATGGAAGACTGGGAGGGAATGCCAGCTCCAGGAGGGAAGGCTCCCATCTCTTTCAGGGACAGTTCCTTCTTAAGCACTCCAGAAAGATGGAGGAATAAATAAAAATGCTATACAAACTCTGTTTTGAGATGTGGTTTCAAGTGCTGTGGACGGTGGGTGTTCATCCATGCTGATCCCCGGTGCGTGAGGACCAAACCCTTCAGCATAAGGAAGGGGATAAGGGCATCAGTAGACGATGGTATGGGGATTGGTATTCCGTTGCTACACACAGGACATGAAAGTTTGGATTCTCGGGAGCATAAGGCAAGGACATCACTTCCCTTGTAGCTCTCAAGGAAAGCTGCGGCACCCGAACCACCTTAAAGAGCCCCAGAGAGAGGCAGGAGTGGGGCCCTTTCCAGCGAGGTGAACCAGGCAGCTCCCTGGCTGAGGGAGGTGGGAATAGCGCGGGATTATGAAGGATCAGACAAGTCGTCATGTTCTTTCCTGAATAAACAATTTTGGTTTGGGGCAAGAAAGAAGCTGAGGGGCAGGCTGGCTCACGGCGGTGGTCCATCGCAGCCGGAGGGCCCGGCGGCTCCGCTGTGCCGGGCCCGGGGGCGAGGGAAGGTGAGGGGCGGCCTGAGCACCCTGCGCGGCTCCCTAAGAGAAGCGTGTAGCCGGGTGGGGGACGGCCTCTTCTCCGGCCAGCCAGCCACACAGTCTGCAACTGCGCCTGGCGGAGATTGAAGTTGGACTGTTCCTTCACCAGAGGGGTGGTTGGGCACTGGAATGGGGCTGCCCCGAGAGGCGCTGGAGTCACCGTCCCTGGGGGTGCGTAAGAGTGGACGAGGGGCTCGGTGCCATGGTCTGGTTGACGTGGTGGTGGTGGTGGTCGGCCACGGGCTGGACTCGATGACCTCAGGGGTCTCTTCCAACCCAACTGACTCTGACTGTGCTCTTCAGGCGACGCCGTGTCAGGGAGCTCGACGGGGCACCGAGGGCAGCCCCGGAGAGACAGAACACACAGGGGTCCACGTCAGGGGGCCCGGCGGGACACACGAGTGCGGCCCCGGGGAGGCCGGGGGAACCGGGCACACGGGGGCTGCGCCAGCGGGGTTCGGTGGGGCACCGAGCACAGCCGGGGAGGCGGGGCACACGGGGGCCATATAAGGGGGGCTCG
>VXAU01000084.1:458655-491963 GCA_013399695.1 Formicarius rufipectus | reverse complement strand
GGTGGCGGCGTGGGCTTGGGGGGCCCGGCCGGCGCACATGTACCGTGGGGGGCCCGGGGAAGGGGGTGTGACCGGTGCGGGGGGTGGCAGGGGGCGAGCGGCAGGCACGACCCCGTGGTCGCGGGGAGAAGCTGCCGTGGGGCTTGGGTGCTTGTGACGAGATGAAGTGACGGGCAGAGGGGCAATGATTTTGGAACCTTTAGGGGAAAGGAGGTGAAGGCAGTTCTTTCTCGCGGTTTGGATCTTGCTGGCTCTGTGAACATAGTGGGGATACTTCTACTGTAATTTACAGTAATATTTGCTTTCAAAAGAAGCAGTTTGGTGGGCTGGAGGCAGCTGGATAAATCGGTGCCTGTCTTGTTTTGTGTGCTGCGGTAGGTTGAGGGATGTGTTTATACCATGGGGGTGCAGGTGGTGGGTGAAACCACATGTATTTGGGAGTAGTGGTATATGAAGGCCTGTAAATTTAGGAGTGATAGGTAAACAGGCTTATGTGTGTTGTGAGAAGGAAGGTGATAAGTTGGCTTGCTCCTAAAGTCTGTGGAGGAGGGAGACTTTGGGTGGTAGGTAAGCCTGTATACAACTCACAGGCACAGCGGTAACAGGTTGCTACAAGGTTCTGAACTCGTTTTGTTTGGTAGCCAGTGTGGTTAGACTTAATGTGCGAGACCTTCGTGTGTAATATGAGCTGGTATGTGGACAGCAAGGCATGCGTGTTCCTACTGCTGTGCGTTGGTTTGTCTGCTGCTCGCAGTGGGAACTGAGAGAGATGCCCGGCTGTCACAGCTCAGTGGGCTTTGTGTCCCCTATGTGAACATGGGTTAGAGCAACAGTCAGCATGGTCTGTCATCTGGGAACATGAGGAGCTGTGAGTTCGTGCCTCACCTGTGAAGAACTGAAAAGGCTGGGTATGTGTTGTTTGGGCCATGGAATACAAGTGGGAAAATGTGTAGCAAATGCCACGTGTTGAGGTCATGATAGTGCTGCTCAGAGAAAAGTCCTGGGGAGCTGTAAGGACGTATATTTGTGACAAGTGTCAGGCAGTCTAAGTTTCTGTGTGTTAGGGCATCCGTACATGTTTCTTGTGGGTAAATTTTCAGGAATTGCTGTGAAAAAGTGAGTGGTCTTGGGAGGGTATTCGCCTGCATTTGAAAATGAGGGGAAGGATGAATTTGTGTGGATTATGCATATACAGGGTGAAGATTACGTTAGGCTATGTATACATGTGCGTATCAGGGGAATGGTATTTGTGCAAAAGGGAAACTGGAGTTTTCGTATTGCTGAGCTAGTTAGTCTGTGTATAGAGACAGGAGGCAGGCGGTTTTGGCTGAGGCTATGAAAAGTTGAAACTGTGTGGGGGAGGGATGATGAACTGGGGGCAGGGTCCCGTGTGGGTCCTGAGGGGGTTGGAGGCTATGGGGATTCTTTGCTGCTCAGAGTATGGAGAGGTGTTTCATGGTTGTGACATCTAGTGAAAGTTTAAAAAGTGAATAAAGGTGAGTCAGTTTGTGCGTGTTATAAACATTATCTGATTAAAGGAGGATACAGAACAATTAAAGGGTTTCTGGTAAAGTGTGCTTTTTTTTGTTTATTTTGTTCTGTTTGTTTCACTGGGTAAATTGTCCATTAACTTTAAGGGTAAACTTTTGCTGAAACTAGCACTCATAATGGTGTTGACAGGTCAGCAGCTAACTAAAAGCACTTAATGTGGTGTAGACAAGCCCCCATGTGTGTGTGGCCTCAGGGGCTCCAGTGTGTCTATGATATGTATTTATTATGTGCATTGTCTGTATCTTAACGCTTAACCGAGTGCATGTCTGTAGAAGGAATGGAGTCTTCTGTACTGGACATGTGCTTGTATTTGAGAGTTAGTGCATAAACCTTTAAGGTTTAGGTGAAGAAACAGCCCATTTAGAATGGAAAACTGCTTGGCTCAGGTGGAAATAAGGAATAGTTGCATGTGTGCATCCTATATTCTTCAAGTTTGTGATAGTATGTATTATTTGTTTATATAGCCACTCCATCTCTTGTTCTACATAAATGTTTAGAGGAGACTGTTACATAGAATATTAAGGCACATAACACCAGGATGAGGAAAATATAATGTAATATGGAGAGGGCTTCATAGAGGGTGAAGAGAACCCATTTTTCTTTTCTTATGGTAGCCCTTGAGTGATCAGTTAGTGAGGTAGGGAACTAGAGAAAGAAGAGAGTAGTCTCCCAGTTATAGTGGACAATCCAGTTCTCTTCTTGTCTCTGGTGTACATTTATCAGTGCTTCTTTAAATTTTTCCAGTGATCACTAATGTGTCCTTCTGACTTGCTAAACTTGGAACTCTTGTCTCAAGACATATAAACCTATCAGAGCTGAAATTAAAGCTTGTGAAATCTGTGTTTGAGGTGTTCATTGTGAAGAACTACTGTTCTCAGGAAGACAGACGAAGAGTAATGAGTATTTCTTACGTGAATGTGTTGCCTTCGTTTTACTAAAGGGAAATGCACTAAAAATCCGCTCTTAGTAGTGGATGTGAAAAATCTGTGTATGTGAAGTACCTGTCTAGCTGTTTGGAGCAGGGCTTATTTGGACTGCAGCAGGGGATGGGGCTGTACGTGGATTGGTCCATTTTGAATGGAGCAAACTGCAACACGCCTCAAGTGAATGCTACCATAGTGTTCTGGGGGGCGGGGATGAGGTTTTCTTGCCAGTGTGCTTTCTGTTCTTCTGGTTTTGTTTTTTGTTTTTTGGTTTTTTTTAATTTTATTTTTTAAAAAACACCAAAACCATGAAAATTGATCTTTTGGTAGTGTCTTGGATCATCTGTCCGGTAGGAATGCTTAAATCTGCCACATAGGCTTTTTGCTGTAGCTTAGGAGGTGGTAAATGGCTATTCTTTTCCAGTTAGCACTGGACGATAACTCTCTAAACACTGTTTCTTAACAGTCTCTTCCAAATGAATGGAAAACCCTCAGTGAAAGAATCCAAGCTGTAGACTCCATGTGGAGAGTGTTTTTCTTCTTTAGTACTAGTTCTTTCTACCCAGCACCTTAATTGAATCAAAAGTACTTTCTTTTGCTTGGCTTTATTTTTTCAGTTCTTGCTACCTCATCCAACAGATTTTGTGATCTTCCTGAATTCAGTGCTGCACTAGTGTTTCACTTCACTCCTCTATGAAAATGAAGAAGCATCCTTCAGATCTTGAGTCTTTTAGAAATCCGAGTGTTTTGATTTGCATATTGGTGTTACCAGTAAATTGAAGGAGGGCAGTGGCAATTTCTGTAGAAAAGTGTTGAAGTAAAATTATTTTTTTTCTATCTTGGCCCCTTCCATATTTATTATTTTTTCATTCTGTTCTTCAGTTTATGCTTGACGTTCTTCAAGACCTGGCTTATAACCGTACAGGGTGGGAGTGATGACTTCTTCCTTCTCACTGTCTGTTAGCAGTGTGAATGCAGAGTGACTGTATTATGAAACTTTGAGAGGGGTCTGGTTTAGTCCTGGTCTCCAACATATCTGGTATGCATATTATGTTCAGGGAACTTAATGCCAAAATCTGGACCAGTCATTACAGCTTATTAATAAGGAGGGGGGGAGAAAAAAAAAAAAAAAAGGAGCTACCCAAATAGAATGACATGTGACTATGGAAGCCCAGAAAAGAGAAATTTAAAGTTGTGTCCCTGAGGTAAGAATGCTTAGTTTCTAGACAGGTTATCAAAACTGTTTTTCTGTAAGAGGCAACTTCGCAAACTTCCTAACTATATGGATGATGTTTTTCAGCTTTGGGCAGATACCTAGTGTGGGAAACCTTGGTCAAACTGCTTAAAATTTACCAATCCTGAACAGATTCTTATTTGTATTATGTGCCAAAGTGAGATAAAATTATGAAGAATTAATGAGTGTCACTCCAAAAGAAAACTGGTCTGAAAATCTTCACAAGAAATGGTAAGAAATTCAGAGCTGCTGTAGCTCATCTCCAGCTCTTGAGATGAGCAGTTCAGTGCATCTCAGTTTCGAGACATTATTGGCACGTTGAAACGTAAGGGTTGCCAATAACTGTAGGTTAATTTAGTCTTTTGGCTCTTAGAAACCCCTATGTTGGGAAAGAAGGCACAAAGATGTTTTAATGTAGAAAATAAGGAAAACTCTGTATCGCAGCAGAAAACAGCCCTTCTTATAATTTTGAAGGAAATTGCTCAGGCCCAGGTGTTACTGTTCTTCTAGGAAAATTGTGATCCACAACTTTCTGTCACATGCACCATTAGTTTCTTATTAATGTTAATTGTGTAGTTTTTTGATGTCACTACTATTCCATGGCATAGGTTCTCTTCATCTTTAATGGGAAATAACTTTTTCATTGAGTTTTATTTCTAACAGTACAACTGGGTGCTTGAGTCTATTTTCACAAGAGTTAACAGGAAACAAGTCAGAAAAACCTTACCTTAAGCATGTTTCAGACTAGGGCTGCTGGAAAGCTTAAGATGGTTCTTCAGTGTGTATGATAATGACAAGCCAATAACCACAAACCTCTAGCTAAATCACGAAGGGAAGCATCATTTATTCATTGCAGTTTTCGTGGGATTAGTGTGTTAAAAGAAAGTGTGGTCTTCAATAATCCTACTTTTGTGTCTGCACCCCACTGGAGGAAGTTGACCTTTACTAAATGCAGAGCAAACATGGCTCTACATTGTTAGCATATGAATTAATGGGTTTTTATGAAGGAGGTAATGAATTAAGATGATGACTTGTTGACCAGAGGAGGTAACTCCTTATTGTAATTTTTTTATACAATACTGCTGTGGTCTCACCAGCTTGTTGGTCCACTAAAGCCAAGGTATTATGTGTTCAAAACTGATGATGTATTTAAAATTTTGTATAGAAAAATTGGTGACTGGAGAGAACATCTCAATGATGGAACTGTTTGTAAAGAACTGATGTTTTGATTCAAGTGAAACAATGAATATTATGTTGGTCAGCTTATTCAAAAAGAGAAAACGCTCTTTTCTGGCAGCTTTGTTGGTTAAGCTGATGTGCAAGTCATAAAAAGCATTATGGAACACATGCTGCCCTGCCTTTCCTATCCCCATCTCCATTGAAACCATTGATGTGGATTATTTGGTTGTTTTCAGTGTTATTTAATGTTTTACAAAACAGAAGATGGAGATGATAGATGAAGTGTGTAGATCTTGGGTTGGTTTTTTTTTACTTTATTTGGATAACTTTTCTAAAGTATCCCACTAGCTTTTGAAACTCCTAGTCTGTAAAGGGGTGGAAGCAAAAGTGGATGAGTGATAATACACTGTTATTATTATTCTGGGAAAAGGAGCACTCAAATTCCCAGTGCAGCTCTCTTTTTCAGGGCTTTTTAGGTGTGTGTTGGCATCTTAAGTCTATGGGTTTAGTTACTGCTGGTTGAAGCTCTAATAAATGAATGGACAGTATTCTGCCACATGGATTATATTTACATAGCAAGCAGTATGGTGCAGTTGAGGGTTGTAGAGTGAAACTGTGAGACAGGCAGGCTCAGTGTCTACAATGTGTGTACTTCATGGTACTTTATTTTAGTCTGGTTCTCTGGACTGAGTACGCCCCAGACGTTAGTGGGTATTAGGTGCTTTCCCAGATTTTTGTTTAGGTTAATCCTGGAGATGTTTGGATCACGTGTTCAGAAACTTATGGGGGTTGTGAACCGAAGTACTAGAAGTGGAGTGACAGATTTAGTTCAAAAGCATTCTCCTAATTCAAACTGAAGTGCCACCATAGAAGTACTAACTGAGTCTTGAGACCTTAGAGCATTGCAGAGGATATTGTGCTATGCAGGGGAGTGGATTCTGCCTTCTGCTGCCTCCGGAGTGCTGTTGTCGGCTCTGCAGAAACTGCCTTGATGCTCTCTGACTAAGGATTGCTTGTTTGTCTTGACTGGTAACTGAATGTCTGTTACCAAATTATTGTCCCTAGTTATGAAATTTTGGCTAGTGTTGGCTAGTGCTCAAGCTACAATAAATTCTGGAAAGCAGTTCTTTCATGATTTTACTTCAGTTAATCAAGAATGAAACTAGCTGTGTGAGCAGCAGGTTATGAGGCCTGGCTTCCTGTGGCTTTGTGTCTTGTGGTTGGATTTTTCTAGGTATACTGTATTGTGAGCTCTGAAAGTATTTTCATGTGTATGGGGCAGTATCTGTCCTGATGTCCTCTGTGGGAAGTTGATTTTGGTAACATAGCTTGAGCTTCTATTGCACTTGTCCTCAAGGGGCACTAGTTTGGATATCTTTTCTTGATCTGACTGTTTATTTCCACAAAACTCATAGGACTTGATTATTTGTGAAATAATTACCCCTGTGTTAACTTCTCAGTTCCAGCCAGTTTCAGTAAAACTGAGGGGGAACACTGAGGTGTACTATATCTTGGCTTACTGCTGTTTTATTTTCCACTAATTCTGTCTCATTTCTTTGTGGTGGTTTTTCTTGTTGTGTTGTGGGGTTTTGTTTGTTTGTTTGTTTTTGTTTTGTTTGTTTGTTGGTTGGTGGTGGGGTTTTTTTGTGTGGTTTTTTTGTTTGTTTGTTTTTTTGTTTGTTTTTTACAACACTTTTCAAAATGTCTTCCATAAGAGTTAAAGGTGTATCGCCCCCAACATTTCAGGTAACATATCTAGAAATAGGAAACAGTGTTTCTCATGGCAGCTTCTCAAGGGATGCTAAAAATCTCTTCATCATAGAATAGAAAAAGTTCTTGAGAGTATCCAGCATGGTTATTAAACCACCTCCAAATAAATATAGACGGATGTGAAGTTGCCTTTATATATTGCAGATGTATGAATAGTACTACATATAGTAGTTTTGAACGATGATTCTGGAAGAGAAGTGAATGAGGGTTTTGAAAATGTATGTGTTGAAGCCTCTGGAGTACAGCTAGGCCAGATTTTTGAGTGTGGTGGATTAGCAATGGAGGGGGCAGGGACTTGTGTTTGTGATTGCCCTTGTGACCTTGAAAAACTGCTGAAACTGTGATGTGCTTTGTAACTTTTCAAATGAGAAGTACTGTACTGAAACTGTGTGGTACTGCAGGCTGGTTTGAGAGTTCTGTGTTCAGTGTATAAAATTAAAGAAATTGTTCCTTTTGCTTCTGTTTCAAGTGGACCTATACTCAAAGCACTGACTTCAGATACCTTCTCTAAAGGTATGAAAGGTGAATCCAGCACAGATGTTACTCAATTTTGTCTGTGTCCTGTTTGCTCCTGCTTTCTGTTTCCCTAGTAGAGTAATAAAATTTTTGTCTGTACTATTTTTTCTAGTTCCCAACAGGAGAATCTTATCCTGGTCAAAAAGTACTCTACATAACAGATTGTGCACAAAAATTCAGATATAATACTAGTTGCAGGCACCGGTTTCTACTGTCTGATACTTTGATTCTCTGTCGGACATTTGATAAAAATTGTTTCTAGCTGACTTTTTCAGGAAAAGGCTACTGAGTGTGCATATTCAAAAGAAACATGAAATTCTCATTTCAGCTGTTGTAAAACTTGAATCCAGACCTAACAGTCCACTGACTTGCCCAGGTAGTGTCCATTCTCTTGTCTCAGAAGGTAAAGTAGCTCCATCTAGCTCCATAGAATCCCGGGGCAAAGTAGAGGCTGTTGAGACTCGTGGATGTCTCACTTTGGGTGTTAGTAAGAACTGAAGTGACGCCCCTAAGTAGGTTATTAGCAATGTCTAATTACAGGTGGGATTTACACTCAGAGAGTGTTATTCAGTAATTGTGGGTCTAGTGCCTATAGATGTATCAAATGGACTCCTAAGATGGGGTGTTTATTCATTTACTAGCTTGTCATGTTTTTTGTGTCTCTGTCGCTTTTCCAGGAGACTTACTGCAGCAAGCGATTGTTTTGTTTCACTTTTCCTTTTCTCTCAGACAATGTCTTTGCTGCTCTCTTTGCTGGTGGCTTAGGCTGGGGGGTGGATTTATTGGAATCATGCGAAGTCTAGGTTGTGTCTGATTATGTTACTCTGAGGAGTACTTTGTCTAAATTAGAAGGTTGTGCACAAGACTTCAACTAGTAGAGGTTTTATCCACGAACAAGTTGAAAACAATAGCACACGAGCTGAGGGCAAGAGGAGAGTGTGAAACCTGTTCTGTAAATCCTCCTAAAGTGCACCACAATTCAAACTGCAGTTCAATAGAACCTCAAGTTCATAAGCATTCAATAATTTAAAAAACACATTAATAATAGCAAGTGTTTATTTTCTGTGAGGTCTTCCAACCAGACCTGTTTTAGATTCTGTGCATCTCATGCAATGTAAAGAAACTGGAAGCAATTTAATGTGTTTGTCTCTTCCAAAGTAATTTGTAAGGAAAAGACAAGCATACCACTTTTGTGGATGGTTATATTGGGAAGAGATGTTTCACAGTTTACTGGAGTCATATAGCTATTCAGTCTCCTCTGCAGGCAGGCCTTGAGAACTCATCTGTTTTTTTTCTAAGTATAAAAGTGATAGTTTAACTTTTTGCAATGTCTTAAAATGGAAATCATAATTAGATTTGTGTGTGATGTGGAAGGGAAGGATTGTCAGGAGTGATCAGTGTAAGGCACTGATATTTTCTAGCCTACTTTTATATAATAGTAAACAATAAATGTATTTTACTTCTGTTTCCCCTGTCGTTTGTCTTATGCTGAACTGCATTTATACTTCTGTATGTTTTCTTACGGTATCTAAGCACAAAAGCAGTGAAAGTTAAGAGTGCTGAGAATCTCAATATCTAGATTGTTACATTAAATCAAATAGGATGACTTCTCACTTTCTTAAGTAGAATACACCAAATACAAGCAATTCTAGGCCAGAGAAGACCTTCTCTAAAATATTTAATAAGCCCAAAATAGTAGCTGTTGTTAACCAAAGCAGCTTATTTTGTAGTTTTGACTATTGTTCCAATATTATTTTAATTTAAAAAAAAAAAAAGCAATGCTGTCGACTTAGCATATCTGACTTTTGGAGGGAAGAGAATAAGGTTACAAACAGTCAAAACAATTTCTGATTAATTTTTAGCAAAAGGTGAAAATGGTGCCTTACTTCTGGAGTCAGAGGGGAAGAAATAAAATTCCAGCTTAGTCCAGGATTCTTGAAATCTGCTCATGTGCTACTGTTGCCAATGACAGGAAACAGAATTTAACACGGTCAGAGAAATGTCACTGTGGAAGTAATCTGTGATTGTAGTTTATTAATTCATATTTGGGGGAAAAATTCCTTGCAAAATACCATATATTCTCAGACGTATTTAATGACCATACTATTTTCAGTGTGAAGTTATAAATAATTCTGAATCTGTCCAGAAGTAATGTAGGGTTACAACTAGGAAACATACTAGTCAGTTACTACAGAAAGTGTGGTTTTTTGTTTGTTTGTTTGTGGTTTTTGTTGGTTTTTGTTTGTTTTGGTTTTTGGTTGGTTTGGGTTTTTTTATTTTGTTTGTTTGGGTTTTTTTCCCCCACTGTTTTGTTATGTTCAGACTTAGCAGATTCAGATGTGTTTTGTATAAACAAAAACTTGGACTGGCAGTGCCATAACTGAAGTAAGTAATTTTTGGAAATATTTCTTAATGTTTGTCCAGACTCAAAACCTGGTTGTGTTGTCAGCTTCACAAAGAATAGGAAGCTAATGTGGAAAACTTAATATGTCTCTCTGTTTTGTCCCTTGCTCCATAGGTCTTGTTTGTTTATTGAAATACCCACTAAATCAGAAGCTCTTGCATACAAAGCAGGCATGACATCTTAAATCTGTCACGAATTGTCAGAAACCTTTCTGAAGTAATGGTCCTAGAACACTGTAGTGGAATCTGCATCCTTTTCTGCTATTTCTTTTCTTTTTAGTAGTCATCTTAAGCTACCACTAGTGCAAAAAGAAGTGGTGAACCAGGACTACCTGCAAGCAAGCTTTCTTCTGCACAGTTAGTTTTGTTCCAATTTCAGAGTTATTGATTCTTCTCAGTGTTTATCCTCTCCTTTCCTTGGGTCACCGTCTGTTACTGAAAGAGAAACTGAAATAAGACAGGAGAGGAGATGAAACGTATTGTTCTTAGTAAGGGAGAAAACTACAATGCTTTCTACAGAACTTATGTAATACATTCATTGATAACTTCAGTTAATCCAGAGAATACTTGAGTAGGCAGAGCACACTTGGGGAGTGTTCTTTCTTCTTCTCATCATGGCATTCTGTTTTCTGTTCATTCACCTGTTCATCATGTGAAAGATTTTTATCAGCAGATACGCAGCCTTTTATTACCAAGTTCTGCTGCTTGCCACTGCCTACTGGAATTGTTTGCCTTTCAGAGGTGTCATGACCCTTTGATACTGGCATGGGTAAAACCCAACAAGTGTAATTTGACCACTGACATTGCTGGGTGAGATGAGGAGGAGCTTCTTGGTATTAGTCTTCATTCTCTGTCCTTGTTTTTGTTTATGTGTGGTTTCTTTAAGCTCCTTTTCTCTTACTGTATCCCTTCTTGGTAAGGGCACAAGGGACTGAGAGAAGATTAGTCTATAGTACTTTTTCACCAACTATGCAAGTGTGTGAGAAGTTGTGCAGATAGTGGAAAAACTTAGTGCATCTGTTTGTATTTTGGATGTAAGATGTCATGGAAGTGGTAGACTTGTGTCACTGTTGCTGAGGAAGTAAAGATTGCTGCAGTGTCTTTGGATGACTGGAAGTGTGTACTGGGACTAAACTGCTGTTTTAGGCAATGAAAGGAAAGTTAGTGAGCTGGTGTGATCCAGAATAATTTTTACATTAAGAGAGAAAAAGCAATAAAGCTCTTTTGGTTCAACTGGCAAAAAGAAGTGTGTTCAAAATCCTAGAGACAGGACAGTTCAACTAGCTAGCAAGTAATTCAGTTGAAGGTGAGTTTTTAATTCTGAATTTCTTCTGTGTTGATTCCTAGTCATTAGACCTTATGCTACTGCAGTGAGAGTGCTAGGCACTAGGTACATCTGCTGTCAACTCCTTTGCAGCCATTTAAAAACAATGGGTATAGCGTCTTCTTGGAAGCTGACTCACTGTACGTAATACTGCTTTGGTTTTGTCTGGTATTATGAGGCGTCTGTTGCCTGTGCCCAAACAGATTTCTGCTACATACTGCCTAGTTGTTGAGCATCTAGTATCTCTCTGTTTAGGTAAAGGTCCTTAGTTTTGATGCAGTACAGAAAAGAGAGTTTTTGTTAGGCCTCTGCTTGCACTCCAGCATTTGCTTCTGGAATTCATAATCCTGATTTTCATTAAGGGAAAGGTTCGTGTATGATTACCTAAGTATGTTAGTGCTGCTGTATTTCTGCAATTTTTTGCTTCTGACTGGGTGAGATTCTCTTCTCTTGCTGATACTTGTCTGTGTCTCATCTCATGGTAAAAGTTAGGTTATGTGCATATGTTGGGCATGTATTATTGAGATGAATTTTCGTTTGGTTTGGGTTCTTGAATTGGTGTGCTACATGAGGATATGAGAGCAACTCCTGATGAAAAAGTTGGAGTAGAAGATACATGTGACAGGAGGTGGGCTTACAGCAG
Organism: Formicarius rufipectus; assembly: GCA_013399695.1. NCBI lineage: Eukaryota > Metazoa > Chordata > Aves > Passeriformes > Formicariidae > Formicarius > Formicarius rufipectus. The sequence goes on along the minus strand of VXAU01000084.1, from coordinate 480,420 downwards.
TTCTCAGTTTAGCTTATCCTACCTTATTGTAAGACTGCACCTTGAGAAGTTTCAGAGCAGGTTCTTGTGTAGTTATTTAATGTTGGTTCTTGACACTAGTGGTTTGGATACCTGGTGACTTACCTTTTAAGTGGAAGTACTATATTTACTTGGAATGTTAGTGCTGAGGAAGAGAAGACCACAGAGAAGTCACTTAACTGTGACAGTGTTAGCAGTGTCGCTACCCATGTTGCAATCCTAAAGAAAGAAGAGCATGCAATTAAATGTTGACATTAAAACTTTTACTATAACTAAAGTAAAAAGGTCCATACCCTCTTCTGAATTTCCCCAAAATGCATTGCCTGCTACAGATGTTTGATTCCCTTCACAGTAGTCAGTCTGGTTTAATTAAATACCAGCACTTGCTGACAACAATATCTGTAGGCACATGAGAATATGACAGAAACCAAAACTTTGCATAGTGAGGGACATGGTAAGGAGGTTGTCAGAAAGTTCCTGAGCAAGTCAAGCTGTTCTTCTCTGCTTTTTGTCACATTTGCAAATTTCCTTAGGGAATAAGAGGACTGTCTCAGCTCATCTGCTGTGGTGGTGTTTCCTGCCTAATGTGCAGCTAGAGTATCTTATCCACTGCCTGTTTCAAGCACAAGTTTTGATGAACTGCAAAGGGACTGAACTATTTTGAGTGAAACATGAGTAATGTCATCACTAGTAAAGAATAGAGTTTGCAGTTGTTTGTCAGACCCTGACTGATTCTGTGTCCAGGAGTTCCTGTATTTGCTCAGTTTCGGAGATCTCAGTAAAATGCATTTTCTTACAATACAGTTGGGGACTATCTGAAAAGATGGAAGCAATCTGAATTCCAGAAATTCTTTATAATGTCCATAATGAAACATATTTGAGTTTTCTTAGTAACTTGCTGTTGTTTTTCACTTCCTTCTCTTCCCTTTCTCAGCCACCTGTTTCTGTAATAAATTTTAGGTAGAGTTATAAAGTTTCCCCTTTTATAATCTATGCTATTACTGTGTAGTTGCCAGAAACCTTGAAAATCAGCCAGAAACTCAGTTGCTTGATGGCTGTGTTTAATGTGTTGAGACCTGCTTTTTTTTTTATGCACAAAGTTCTTGTATTTAGGCTTCAGAACAGTTGAATTCTGCTAATTGTTGAAGTATTGAGATGCTTATATAACAAGCATCCTTGCTATGTTATATAATAAAGAAAACTTTGTTTCACTTCATAAAACCATTATATACTGCTCTATTTGGATAGCCCTATCAAGAAGTAGTTTATATCAACCTGTCGCACAACATTTTTGAGTCCTTGAAAAAGAACATGACCAGAACAGTCTACCTGCCTTTTCCAAGGGTCAGTCATGCTTGACCAACCTGACTGCTGTTTGTCAAATGACTTGGTCTTCATGTGAGGGTAGAGCAATTTGGCTGTTTATTTTTTTACTTTGACCTTTAGCAAGACTTTTTAGTGTCCCATAGCATATTCCTCTTTACAGTCTGAATGGGAGAATGACTGAACAAATGAAAACTGGTTGAAGAGTAATTTTAGAGGGTAGCCGATGGTTTATACTCTGCCTGGATAGCAGTTACAACTAGAGCTCCTCAAGAGTCTACCGTGATCTACTGTTTCTTACTTTTTTTATCTAATGTCTTTTTGGTGACCCAGAGGAGGAGTTGGAATGCACCTTCAGTAGTTTGTGGTAGATTCAGAAGCGTGCTGATCAGAGGCAGGGAAGCCATCCTGAACTACTCAGAAAGGCTGGAGGAGGGGGCCCACCAGAGTCCTAAAATGTTCATCAAGGCCTATTTTCAGAATCAGTAAGTGCCCTGCAGTGCTGCAGACTGCTTGGGTTTTAGCTCTATGGAGAGAACCTGGTTCTGGTGAACAGTAGGTTAAATACAAGTCAGGAGTCCACTCTTCTAATCATGAAAACAACTTTATTTCCTTTTTGTTGGCATTTGTTCTACATGATCCCAGACTGCACCTGCAGTACTGTCTGCAGTTTTTCTCCTGTTCTCCCTACCCTCAGCAAGAACAACATTGATAAACTTAGAGCAAGTCCACCAATATGATCAGGGAGCTGGAGTATGTGACCTGTGAGGGGATGCTGAGAGTCTTTTGTGGCTGTTTACCCTGGAGAAGAGATGCTTAGGAGGATGCAGTAGCAACCATCCTGATTTACGCAAGGATAGATACCAGGGAGATGGAGCCAGTCTCTTTACTGAGGTGCCGAGTGGGAAAACAAGAGACAGTAGCTGTAAACTGAAATTGGGGGTGATATATGTTGAAAAAAACTTCACTGTAGAGATGATTGTTAAGAGATTTTAAGTGGTAACCTGCAAGACACTGTAGAGGTTTTCAAGACCTGAGTACATAAAACCCTAAGCAACTGGGACTGAGGTCAGTGTTGACTGTGCTTTGAGGAGGAAATGGAGCTGGATAACTTCTGAGGTCCTCTCCACTCTAAATCATTCTGTGAAGTATCATCCATGGTAGGGGCTTAAGTAGCAAAATTAATCCATACTTGTTTTATTTGGAAACTTCATTTCTTATGTGAGTGGTGTTTATTTCTAGTGCTCCTAAGTAAAATAGCTTTAACATAATCATTGTTGTTAACTTTTTTTTTTTTTTAAATTAAACATTAGTTACTTGGGATCTGCCTGTTGAGTAAGCATGGAATAAGCAAGGTATATTAATGGAATAAACTCATTTAAGAAAGAAAGGAAAAATACTTTTTTTTTTTTTTTTTTTAGTATTGAGTGTTGAAAATTAAGTTTTAGAACATTATAATTAGGTCTCTTATCATTATGTCTTGCCTTTGTTATTTTGAACCTTGTGGTAAAACAAAGCATTTGAATTTGTTGGGGAGGGAGGGGGAAGCAAGATGCTGAGTAGTGAAACGAGAGCTCAGTTACTCTGATACTGGTTCCCTTCCCTGTTTGTCCAGGACTGTGTAAAGAAACTGTTATCTTAGATGCTACACGTAAACATCTCCAGAATGGACGAGGCTTTAGTCAGATTGTTGCTGCAGAAATTAAATGCTGGGTCTGTTTAACTGTGATAGCTCTTCTCATGGGATTGTGAAAAATGCAACTTGGTTGCTTTTCTGTGTAACCAAGAGAGCTTAATGAATACTCCTGTGTTTCTCCTTGTGCTTTTAAAGAAATCTGTAGTGGCCAGTAACAGTCTGCTTTGTCATGGTTTCTGTGCTTTGGAATAAGTTGCTATCTTGGCTTTTAGTCCCTTCTTTTCCTTTGCATCCAGGATCTGGATATATTCTTGTAAATGATTGCATTAGTATGTCAGATGTTTCCATTATCTCTGCACCTAAACATGCATGCATACATATAGTTGTATGCGGGCTCTCCCTCTGTCATGTGGTTTGCATATTCCTGATTTGGAAATGGATTTGCTTACACGACATCTGTGAAGGTGGTATGTATTGACAGTGGGAGTTTTTTGGCAAGTAGTGGCCACTGAATGGTTGATATCTTATATCACTTCATAGTTTCATCTCTAACAAGTGAAAAGCATTCACATCATGTTTTTCTGCATTACCATAGATAAATAGGAACTTCTTGACTAAGTCGGCCTCTTTCAGTGATTCATGGAATTTATTCATTCCAGTTTAGGAGTTGCTATTAAACAATTATTGAGTTACTGATTTTATTGAATATTCTGTTGAACTAGGAGAGAAATTGGTCAATTCTTCCATCTTACTGCTTTCAGAGTCACAGGCTCTTCTGCTTTATTCACCCCTAATATACAAGGAAGAGTCTCTAAAGTGAATCTCTATCAGAAAGACAAAGATCTGGAAGAAGTTTTACTTTTGTACTACGTTCAAGGTAAGACTTTCAAAATTGTCCATAGCGAGATGACAAAAAGCATGAATACCAAGACTTGCAAAATAGGACTGTTTCTGCGTTCTTGGCTTCTTGCATATGATGCTATTCTTGCAGGATATGATGAGTATTTATGAAGTATTAAATACTTCTGCAAACTTCTTTTCAATTCACTAATGATCAGAGGCATGTAAGCTGGCTGTGGCTGTTCCTTAACTAAAACAGTCAAGTAGGTTGCTAGTGTTTACTATGCAGAGCTGTCTCTTGGGTAGCATAGGTGTTTCTAATTCTAAAACTGATATACTAAGTTGCATGATAGAATATGGAATGTCTTACTAATTTGACAGTGTCTTAGTAACTCTTCTTTGTTTACTTTTTGGTCTTGTGCTGAGCTTATTGTAAATCTCTGTAAATCCAGAGAATGAATGCAGCGAATGTACTTTTGAATGATATTTTGGTCACTTTCAAAATATCAGGAAATAATTGAGAGTCAGAGGGCAGGTTTGCTGCATTTTTGGAGGGAACGGTAGATGCATTTCCGTAGCTTCAAGCACATGCGCAGTTGGTACCTGTCTGCAAGTTAGAGCACTGATCACATGGTAGGAGCCATTAATATCGTTCGTCAGAGTGATACCATTGCCTTCAGCTCACATGCACAGTTTGACTTAACATTAATAATGTTTATTGTGTCATTCACACACCACTCCCAAGGAAGAGTGGAGGATGTGTGTGTATATATAAATCTGTATGGGGCCATGAAGATGATCAGGGACCTGGAGCATCTCTTGTGTGATGGCGGGCTGATAGAGTTGCACTTGTTTGGCCTGTGGAACAGAAGGCTCCAGGGACACCCTGTAGCAGTCTTCCAGTACCTCAAAGAGGCTTACAAGAAAGCTGGAGAGGGACTTCTGACAAGGGTATATTGTGACAGGACAAGTGGTTATTGCTTTAAACTGAAAGAGTGTGGGTTTAGATTAGATATTAGGAAGAAATCCTTTACTTGTGAGGGTGGTGGCACTGGAAGTGGTCACCCAGAGAAACTGTGGCTGCCTTGTCCCTGGCAGTGTTCCATGCTGGGTTGGATGGGGCTTTGAGCAACCTGGCATAGTGAAACTTGTCACTCACTGCCCATGGCAAGTGGGTTTTAACTAGATGGTCTTTAAGGTTCTTTCCAACTGAAACCATTCTGTGAAGAATGGAGAGGCACATAGCTATCCCTTGCAGAGACAGTACTAGGGTAATAAGGGGAATACAAGGTCATAGTATGCAGTTGTAGAAGAGGTGTTGTAGACATTCACATGTAGTCACTGAGAAGGATGTAAAAGATGTTTTGGGGACTAATGTATAAATAGCACTTAATATAGGCAGCTGGTTGTTTAATGCTAGCAATTCTGGGGGGATGGAAACCTGAAATTGGCACTCATTGTGCTGCATTCAGCACCTATTTAAAGGCTTGGGTCAGCAGTCTTCTATTCACGTACCTATTTCTGGTTTTTTGTGACTGTGATTCTGTTTTTTATTTAGTAGGTTTTACTGAACTATTTGTGGAATCTCCAAGCTGAATGTCTTACTTTTCTTTTTAAACTTCTAAATCCATCTGATTCTTTCAGTTGTCATTCTGCAAAAGCTTGAATACTTTAAAGCATTCAGTTGTGTGCCATGGTAGATGCCTAGTTTAGTCCAGATGGTTTAATATTGAACTAGTACAGATTTTGTGCAGATTAACCTTTATGTGTAGTAAAGTGGTGAGACTGAGATGTGTACTTTGGAATACAGAATTAATTTTGAAATGTCTTGATGTGTTGTCTCTATAAATGGGGTGAACGAGGAGGGTATTTGCCCCTTTGCTACCATTAATGTTTTTTAATGCATATTTGTGCTAAGATATTCCCATCACCATGCAGTCCAACAAGGGCCTGTGTTGCAGCCAACAGTGTACAGGAGCAGTAGTAATCTTTGGTGAAGCTGGAGATGGTGTCTTAATCTGGGTTATCCAAATTTGCCTGCAGCTAATGTCTGGAATGATGAGTGGCATAAAGCGAATGTTGAATTAGTAACATGCTTGTTTTCCCAGAATCCTTTTTGCTGTCATGTCTGTGTAGATCTATCATTCCTACATTGACTGCTTGTAATGTCCTTAGCACCCTCTCTAGCAGTGATTTCCTGAAAATCAGCATGATCTTCTTGCATGTTAGTTTTAACATTCTTATTGACAAAACTGCCCTTTGAATTTTTACAGGTATAGTTCGACATGTATTGAGATACTTTCATAGTGGCAAAATTAATACAGTTTTTACTCAATAGAGACCTGAAATTTCAGCATGTGTATATATATTGAAAATCAAGAGTTTAAACTGTATTGATTAAGAGTCCAAGTGATTTATTGTGGAACTGAAATTGCAGTATGACTTGGACAAAACTTTGAGTGTTTAAGCTTGCAAGTTGCCGAATGGCTGCTTCTTGCCAAGTACTCCTCTGTTTAGATGACAAGTGAAGCAGTTCAGATAGCTTCAATGCAGACACCTGAAAAAGATTCCATGTGTCCGGGCAACGATACTGGAGCCCTCTGCCAGAAAAAAAGGTAATGGAAACTTGCTTCATTCTGCAGTTCCTAGAGATAGTAATTTTTTTGATTAGATTTCAGACTTTTGAATAGGAGTTTCTGTAGCCTGATGAAAAAGTAGAGCATCCTGTCAAAGAGCTGGGGGGGGGAGAGTAGTGTGTTTTCTGAAGTAGTCTGAGAGAAGTCATCTGTGATCCTGAAACCTAACTTTCTGTACCCTACTGGAGATTGAATATCTTGTTGTTACAGGTATATTGATTGGTACATTGCAGGAGGTTGTCATATTGGATCATGCCATATTGGATCAGCTGCTTCTCTTCAGCATTTGTTTATAACTGTCTTAAAAATTATTTGAGATATGCCTTAACATGAATCAAATCAGTTCAATCAGGGTGATTTAGGAAGATCATAAGTCTGTGTTAATAATAAGGGAGTGACTCTAAGCAGATGGACCCTCTTAAAACTTTTTGATTGCTTTTACATTTTTAACTGATATTTCTCTGAATACTAATACAGTACTGTTATTGAAGTAACTTTATTAGTAAATAGAAAAATCAACATGGAGAAGACAAAGGAAAAAAGTGTTCTAAAACTGTAATTGAGGTATAAAAATAACAATTCCTGTTTAGAGCCTTCAGTTCCTGTATTATTTAAATTAGTTCTTTTGAAAAATTTTATGTGTGTAGGCTGTGAATTGACATAACAGATGCTTGACTTCTCTCTCTTCAAGTGCTTTGCAATAAACTTTAAAATGCTTATAGCATCTTAAGTGTTAATATTTGGCATCTTGTAGTACTGGTGTTCTTATGTTACCAATTTGAACATGATGGTGATTTTATTGTGGTGTTGAACGATCTCTTTTGCATTTAATTTAAGTCCTGTTGTATATAAATTTAGCAAGTGGTAACATGGCTAAAAAGCCACAAATAGATCCAAGTGGCTAAGTAGTGTGGAAGAGAATTTATGTGTTTTCTAACTGTCTGCACATCAGCAGTGGCCAAGTTTTTTTTTTAAGTGCTGTCTGTGGTGGCTCAGTTTTAGTGCATTTATACCTGAAGACTTACTCTTGGAAGATGAGGGAAGAGCCTTCTTGGAGAAAGGGAAAGTCCTTCTCATCATTAGTATCATATATAAAGAAATGAAAAAAAAAAAAACATTCTTGCTATCCCTTATAAATTTGATACAACTCAATTTCCGTCATTGTCAAACATATCAACATTAGGGAATTGTTGCTATATTTTATGTACCTGGGCTAACTGAAATACTGTAATGTTGATCTTTTTGCTTATTTTTCTCCCCACTTTTTGAAGCTTAAGTTCCATCTAAATTTTGAATATACTTGTGGTCTCAGTTAGGGGTTATGTGTGTTATTTGTGTAAGATATGAAAAAATGTGGTGAGTTGGCATACATATATTGTAATGTTTTAATTCTCCTAGTAGGAAAAAATGGCATGCTATTGTGTCTTTGAGAATCAATTGTGGGATATTTGTTTTAAATGCAGGATCTGTACAGAAAGACGTGCATAAACCAGGTTTAAGCTTTTGTTTTTCCTGTCAGGAACAGCAGAAATCTAAGATGTGATATTAAGGATTAAGAATTCCTTATTGGTTTCAGTGATAGTAGCAAGACTTGATTCAGAAGTTGCTTTGTTTTAAATGCCTTGCTGTCCATTAGGAGCTAGGGCGAGGTTTTCTACCCAGATTACAAATAATTTTTGAGGACTCTGGCTCTTAGCTGGCTTAAAAATCACTGAATACTGTTCAGAGAAGAATTAATCAAGGTAACTATCTGCAGATAATCTGTCCTTCCCCTTTGTGACCATTTCATGTGAGGCACTTAGAACAATATTAATCTTTTGCAAACTATTAGACTTTCTGACTGTACTCTACAGCTCAAGCACCTTAAAATTTTGTAGCTGTTCTCTTTGCTGTCTCAGCAATGAAGGTATACAATTATGTCAGGTTTTTTACCTCTTTATCCTACCATGTAATGAAGTTTGTAACAGTGGAATTTCGTTACTGTCTGAAGCCCATACTTGCTGCTGATTTAGGTGATCGGAACTATGTTGCTTTCTCTGATTTTNTTTTTTTTTTTTTTTTGGACAACTGATTGAGTAGGAGCTTTTTTATGGTTTTACACTAAAGCCTTTCTTTGAAAGGCTTAGCTAGAAAAGGCTAAGTCTTTTCTGCTACATAGTCAACAGATAAAGTTTTTATTTGCAGAATTACTTCTGAATTTGATGAATATCATAGTTTGCTAACACCTTGCTCTTTTGGGGAAAGAAGTGACAGACTCTGGATGGCCTTTAATACTGCTGTAGTAGGTAGAGCAGGTGAGACTTTGTGAAGTGATGTGGTTTAGGGACATACTGTTTTGGCCCAGAGGACTTCAGAAAAGATGTACCTTGTGATGTTATCAAGTGGCAGGTATGGTGGGTTCTTTCTCAGAATACTTAATCAGTCCTCAGGCTGAGATTTCTGCTGGTTTTATGCAGGTGGGCATTTACAAAATCTAAGTAATCTGCTCATAATGACTGTATATTTTTAAAAATCCATTTGAAGACCAAAAGTTAACAAAGACAGCAAGTGGACAGATGGTTTCAAATTGGCAGAGGTATTGACCAAGGTATTCTAGCTAGTAGTGTGATAATAAATTAACCTCATAGGGAAACGCTCTAATGTGCTTAAGTGATAGGCACTGCAGTAAGAGTAAACATGATCTTAGGTTGCCTGTGCATATCACTCTAATGTGTCTCAACTAGAAGTCTGAATCCAGATCAGGAGGATGAATGTTTGCAACTCTGCCCTCTGCTTTAAGAAAAATCAAAAATGCATCTTCCTTAATCTGCAACTCCTGGATTGCTGTGGAAAGCATAATGTGTATTTAGAACTTTACTTACGCTGCAGCTATTATGTACAGTAAGATAAAAGCTAGTTAAAACTTTTTGCAAGCTTTTCTCTAGAAAGTCCTAGCAGCCCCAATAAACACATTTATTCAAAGTCCTCTGCTTACAATCCTTTTGTTTTAATTGAGGGGTAGGGTTTTTTTGAAAGAAAGCTAACATATAAATGAAATGCATTTTAACTCTTGAAACTGCTTCCTTCTCTTTAGTTCAGCTAAAGATCAGATGACTGAAAATAAAGTACTTGAATGTTTGTACTTGAATGGTTTTACTGAAGCATGGTAGATGGCCTCTCTCTTCAACCTCATCTCTTCCTAAAGCTGGCTGTTTGAAAAGCTGTTCAGCCTGAGAGAGAGAGGATTCCATGTTTCTCTGCTTGAGTTACACTAAGCGTAATTCTGATCTGTTACAGAAGGACAGAGGAGTAAGTGCTTGCCAGTGATCTCCCAGTAGGCAAATGAAGATTGCGTCCGTGCATTCTGAATTCTAGAAGGGTGACTTTTGCTATTCCTTCATCATCTGCTTGTATAATTCAACAAAGTTTGATTTACTCATCAGCCAGATGAGCAGTCTGTGCTTCAGGCAGTCACTTGCAGCAGTGTAACTGTCTGTATGTCTCCTCAGCCACACAGCATGGAAATGGGAATGAGCTGCTGAGAGCAAATACCGCTTATGCTACCACTGCTGCCAAGGCACCTGCACAGCCACAATGCGAATGTACTGATCTAGGGCTTACCTAGAAGTGAGTCACAGAGAATTTAGGAATTAAGAAAATGTCTTAAAGATATGTATTAAAGATGGGTCTGCAGGAAGAAAGTTCAGAATAGCTTTTGTAATATCTATCAAAAGGCAGCTTTCTGATACTGTAACTCTATGTCCACCATTTGGGAGATAATATTTAAAAGTATGGACCTAATTAGAAGGCTATGCCCTTGGTACTATTAAGCTTTTTCATGAGTATAAAATACTGATGGAATAGAATATTCAAGTTGGAAATTCAGTGTTCAATAGTTCGAATGACTAACTGGCAATAGACGTTTGCACTGCAAACTTCAATCTGCTGAACTAAACTTTCACTACCACCCCAAGTAAATACATTTCAAAGTTTTTAGCTTTTTAAAGTCCCAGGTGTTACTTCTAAAACACAGTAGAAAGAAACTGTTGCACCTTTTACAAAACCATATTATATTAACGTAATATTATATAAAAAGGATAAAATACCAAACTTGCTTCATATGATTTTTTTAGGTTTGAACTTCAGTTCATTCTCCTTCCTTTAACTGTCTAATATGACTGTTTTAGTGCAGCTTTCAAGTTGGAAAAGGGGAGAAAAAATGCAACAAAAAAACCCCCAAACTCACAAAAACACAAATCAGGACTTGGTCCAATCTTGGTTGATTCACAATGTTTTTGTATAGAACCAAGAACCACTTAGCAAATGTAGAGAGATTCATTATCCTTTTATTACCAAGGATGAAAAACTCTCTCTTTAGGGTTAAAGTTGTACATTGTCTCAAGTAATTAAGTAGAAATTAACTCCTAGTTTAGTTTTGGATTTGTCATATATGTACACTAAGGGAGGACGACTGCCTGAACTTGTAGCACTAGTGCATTCCCTTGCTGTGTGCTCTTGCCTTCCCAGAAAAATCAGGTAGTCTGAGTGCCACTTTTAGGAGAGGGATATTATCTTACATTTACTGAATGCTGGGGATGTGCAGTTGGGAGGTTGCAGTTTACTAGCTAACCTGTGGCATACACTAGTGCTCTTTTCCTTCTCCCTCCTGCTGCGTTTCACTTCTGCAAAATCTGTTAGTATGTGTGTGACCCAGTTCACAGTTCTGTGGAATGATACCTGTGGTGGAGGTGTCATGCTGTCAGAAGGTCAGTGGTGGTACATTAGATCATAGCTCTTTCTGTTCATGTTCAGTCAGTGAGTTGGTTTGTTTGTTTACTTGTTTTAAAGCAGCAATGATTTGGTTGTCCATGAAAGGTCAGAGTTGTAGGCGGTTGTGAGGCAGAATAACCTCAGTGTTTTTCTGCTGCATCTCCAACTAGAGTCTGGGAACTTGCAAAGCACTGGTGGTTGTAGTGAGGTTCGTTTAAACACTAGGATTCAGCTTCAGGATGGTTTGTGCTTTGCTGCTAGGATTACTGAGTGCATTTTTAATCATCAGGAAGGCCAGCATTTGGTGCCTGTCCTTCTCTAAAATATAATAGGGTTTTTTTTTTCAAATATCTTGGTGGGGGTTTTNTTTTTTTAAACAGGCAATGAATTACTTATGATAACTTTAGCTGTATGGTCTTTACCTTATGAAAAAAATACCGTAAATATGATGAAATTAAAATTCTTTATTAGCCAAGGAATATTTAAGTTTTGCTCAATTAAAAACAGTTCTACTGTAGGGTGCTGGTGTCTTTGTAGCAGAAAATTTTACTGGACTGACTTAGTCCTACTCAAATATTACACGTTTACATACTCCAAAGATTTTAGTAACAGAACTGAAATGCTTAATACATCTTGTAATTTTGTCAAACCTTTAATAAGAGGCATTCAGCTTTATTATTGTGATGTAATTTATGATGAGTAATCTGGACAAGACATTTGTGTGTGTGAGTGTTTTCTGCACACAAATTATTAGGGGCTGTATTTATTAGCTATAATAGAATTTGTATAAATGGAACCATTTGCTGAGATAAAATACTTTTAACCCAAACTACCTGTTTTTGAATCTGCCCTGCTGTAAGCAACCTGTCTCCTGGCTAAAAGTCATCCCTGTCTAAGGAATGCTCTCATGTCCTCTCTAGATTAGAATTTGGGAGGAGTCAAGTCTCTTGCTTCTGAAGAGCATAATGGTCGTCTTTGGGGGTGTTTTTTTGAGCTTTTCTCTTCCAAAGGCCGCTGGACTAACATCAGAAGCTCTGAGGCCCCTGAGCATTTCATTGTGCAAAGCGCCCTGTACCCTCCTAGCTGGGGGCATCTTTTGAAGTGGGAGAGAGTGCATAGGGGAGCTGCGTTCTGGTCACATGTTTTGTGTCTGTGCCCTAGAACAACCGGTATTTAGGAGGAGGGAGTTAGACTATTTAGTGCAACTTTGAGTCTGGGCTCTGTATGTTTTGGGTTTTTTCTCTGAAGTTCTTGGATGTAGAAACAACTTTTTTACTGAAACTTTTTAACTTTTTGGGGAGGGCTTTTGCCATGTAGTCCAATACAGTGATTTAGGAGGATTTTTAGATATTTTCAGAGTTCATTGATGTTTTAGTAGATGCTAATAAAGGTGTAGTTCCACAATATTCTAAACAAATCTGAATTGACAGCAGCTCCTGGCTCTGCATTTCTGTCATTGGCATTTGTCTGAGCCTGCATTTCCTAAGAGACCTCAAGTGGCAGAAAATAATTGAATTTTTCTGGATTAGTTTGGTTTCTTGAACCATCCATCCTGTGTAGTGCCTAAGTAGAAAGAATGTTGGGGAAAATACAGAGTTTGCAGCAGCATAAAAGTTACAAGCAGAAAACTTACTAAACCCCAGCAGTTCTTCAAACATAGCTAACTAGTCCTTTTGAGTGATTTTGTGCTTATGAAACTTGGGTAGTTGAAAAGCACTATTTAGTGTTTGGAAGAGACAGGCCATAATGAAGTGTTGTCATAGCTCCATTCTTTGTTCAGTGGGTTTAAAGTCAAGGTCTGCAGTAGGTCCCCTTTACAGCTCTGATGAGGTGAATGGGTGATAATCAGTTTAAAATCATCAGTGTCACAATAAGGCTTGTCCTTCCCTTGTGCCCCAGAAAAAGCTGGCTGTTACACAACATTCCTCCTGCAATAGTTCCTTTTACCAGTGTACTGTCATGGTAACTTTTTTAAGATGCAGTGGTTTATAAGATTAAATATGTAGTCCTTTATCCACAAAGAGTTTGGGCATTTACATCCTGTTCAAAACAGTGGAGAGGTGCCTTTGTAGATCCACACATCTGAATTGTCACTTACTTGCTGCATTTTAGTCTGCATTTATGGCTAACTTTATAGAAACTATTTTTAAAGAAATGTAATAGTTTTTATTTCAGAGGACCTAGAATACTTTTGCAACTGAAGCTTACTGCTTTTGTTTCAAACTCTTGTGCAGTTTTACATCTAAGAAAGCAGAATAAAAAGCTTAAAAATTACATGTGCTGTATATGTAAGTTTTAAATCTTGTCAAACGCTCAAGGAGTGTACTCTTGTCACTTGAGTAGATTAATAAAATTAAGCAATAGCAGAGTGATACTTGGAGACATAAGCCATTCCTTCTGTTACTGAATTTAGGGTCTTGAATGGCAGGTAATTGACTGATGACTTTTTGAGTGCTAGTCAGTGTTGGTGAAGGAAATAGGGAAAAATTTGGTATGATACTTTGTTATCATGAAACTTGAATGTGATGTTTAGAGAGTGTACTGAAAGGTCTTCTGACATCCAAGTATAGCTTTAGTACAAGCACTTCTATTTAGGAAAAAGTTATATTCATGAAAAAATTCATGTGCAAATGTGTTGTACACCATCTGGAGTAGCTAACTAGTTCCTTTGTTTCTTTCTAGGAAATATCAAAATAAAGCAGATGTTGTGTCCTGTACTGTTATCTCAAGGTTTTGCAAGTCATTCTGTTATGTGCTTCTTGGCAGCAGGAATGTAAACTAATTCTTACAGCACTGAACTAGAACCTTGACGAGGTTACAATTACAGGTAAGAAAGAATTCTGCCACTTTGAAATCTGTGGGAACATATAATTGCTTTTACTCTGACTGTGTTTTAATTTGCAGTTTGTAACTGACCATAGATTTAACAGAAATTTCAGAACACACTGGATAAAATGATGTGGTTTTTCTTCTCTAGATGCATTTGAATTTTGCTTAATACTATTTTTTAATAGGAAGTATCACATGAAGTATAGCTTCCTTCTGTTACAGTACAAAGCACTATTAATTGGCGGCGGGGAGGGGGACGGAGTGGAATGTATTTTTTTGCCACCTAAAATGTCTGCTGACCCAGATTTTGGGGTAGGTATGTTCTCACACAGAAGACTGTACAGTCGGTAAAAAAGACATGACGTATTTTGTTGAGATCAGCTTATTTGTCTGTGTGTGGCTTTTTCCCCCCACGAGGTCCATATTTCCTTAAATGCACTGGTAGCAGCAGTAGTGCTTAAATTAGCTGTTTTCATCAGTTACAGAAAATCTCTAAATTTCTTGACAAGGTCCCCTGTAGCTTCAGCTCTTGAATCACCTTTTCAAGGGCAAGGGTTGATGACTCTTTTCCAGATCAGTGAAAATGTTTTGGCTGCTGGTTTTCTATTGTTAACTTTATCTGACAATGATGGAGCAAACTCGTCACACTCTTTGTCACCTTCTTCTGAACTTATGTGTCAGGAACAAAAAGTATATGTTCTTTTATTCCGACTTCTTTTTAAAAAAATTGTAAATTCAATGTTATAAAAGTATAGTAATGGAAGAAAAGCCCCACATCCTCCACAGATACCTGTCAGAGATTGTATATTTAGGTTTGTACATTTCTTAAAGATTTATTTCTGGTTTTAAACATGGACTATGTGTTTTGAAGACTATCTGTGAAATATATTTATTGCATGTGCAGAATTATAATCAAATTAAAAGACTTTTAGTCTTGATTTCACATGTTGGTGTCTTTGACAGGAAAAGGTCCTTGACACTTGCCAATAGTGGCAGGCAAGTCTTGACTTTTGGTATGAAGCAGTCTAATATGTCATACTCTGAAAGTGTGTAATGCATAGGTCACAAGTCAGTGGCAGGTTTGTGCCAAGGAGGTGTCATTGACTGTTCTGCTACAGTGAAAGAAGGGTCAAATAACTTTCGTTAATTTGTTTTGAGAGTTTTTTTGTTAGTGCTGTGCTGGTTATTCATACTCAACTTTGCAGTGATGTAATGTTGAAAAAGGGCACAATTCTTCTTACACTGTGCAAGTCAGGCTTAGTTTGAGTGGGCCTCTAGTACTCATGTTGCCCAACCCTTGTGTCCAACTTCCTCAGATTTTTGTGTGAGTCAAGTAGTCATCCTTCAGTTATGTAAATAAAGTTTTACTGGTTTACTGTGGTTTTGTGAACCTGCTGCAGAACTTACTCTGGTCTTTGAGACCTGTTTGGGAACAATTTATTGATATGAATTGGTGATTCATTGCTGCCTTATTCTCATCAAAGGGTGTCTGAAGCTTTTTGTAAACAAACTGAGGAAGGTGAGAAAAACTGAAATGCCTAAATTTAGAATAAGGGAAACTCATTCCTAGTGACATGTTGCTTCATGGAAATGAGTAAAATTCTTCCATTTTGATATCAGTAGTGTGTTAGATAAACTTTGGTTCTTTTTCTTCAAAATCTGAGGTGCTATTTCTTTAATAAAAACCTGGCTGCTGTTCGTTCAATTGATGATTAAGAAGGAGCAAACTAAATTTAAGCTCAAAGTACTTGGTCTCTTACTGAATTTAGAGAACCAAAACAGCAATTCTGCCTAGAAATAATGATCAAGTTCATTAGGTCAGTGCATTGTAGTATCCAAGTGCCACATGTGCATCTATTTTGAACAGCTCATTAAAGAAGTGAGAACATTCATATTGTCTACAGGAAATATGAATGGATATAGGCTAAAAGAATTTCAGTTAATATTATAGGATATAAATCTTGGCATGATGTGGTCAGGAGAGATAAACAACAACCACGTAGATAAATAAAGCCGCACAGTTGCAGGGTTTGAGTTAAGGACAACATAGGACTTCAGGGTTAATAAGCATGGACAGGTAATATCTGAATTAAACAGGTAGGCCCATTTCACTGAAGTGCCAATGCACCCAATTTCTACTCCAAGAAAATGATAGAGGAGCACAAATATTGGGTTATGCAGAGCTATCTTTACTCTTAAAGACTTCAACCTTCGTTGTGTTCTCATGCAAGTGCTGGCAGCAGTAGTCTGCTTTGCACTGTCTGGGACTGGTGTTGTTCTTGATGAATCAGCCTGGATATTTACCTGTCTTATGTATCACTTTTTGTGTAGTTACTCTGTAACGCAGATAAATTGACGATAAGCAAAGAGGATTGAATTTCCCAGGCTTTGTAGTGCTTGGAGGAAGTCTTAGTAAAGAAAAACTGAAGTTGTTACCTGGAAACCTAAGATGAGTACCAGTAATTAAGATATTGTCTACTATGGAGTCTTTCTTACTGAGAATGACACTGCATAGTTCTTTAGTTAAGTCCTTAGCAATGGTCCGATGTGAACTAAGGGCTGTTATCAGAAATCATATTGACAGGCACAGAATTCTCTGCAGGTAACTAGGAAAGGCACTGCATATTTTTTAAACTTGTCACTTGGCCACTAAACTGTGTGAGATTGACTTCTGCAACTTGAATAACCTGCATAATAATAAAGATTTTTCTGACTAAAAACGTATCAACCTGGGCACTGGTGACTTTGTACTGTATGCTGTGATTAGAAAGCTAGATTCAGAGTCCATTTTCAAGGTTTGTTTTTTTTGTTTTGTTTTGGGTTTTTTTTTTTTTTTTGGTTTTGGTTTTTTNTTTTTTTTTTTAAAGTTCATCTTGAGTATCTGAGGTATGATCTCTAACTTTGTACCTACCAAGCTGCATTCCAGAAAAATGAGAAGCCTAAGCAGAGAAGTGTGCAGTTAGTCCATGAGAGACACATAATTGCTGCACAAACTGAACTTGAAGATCTGCAGTTAACTCGCTTCATATTTTAGTAAGGCATAAGAAGGGAGAATATAAAATAAACCTCTAGAAAGACCACAGGCATATATATTTTTCTGTTGTTAACAGCATAGCTAGAGAGGTTATAGCTCTTAACCTAATTCCTGCTATTTCTTTCTATTTTTTCAGTCTTTTCTGTTGAAGGTTATAGCCTCCTTGGATCTGCTGTCTAAGCTCTGGCTTCCAAACCCACTCCAGTCAAAGTCACAAAGTTTCAAAATACTAAAGCTACTTTGCAGTTCTTCAGTGAAACAGTTCAAAGAGTAAGAGCAAAAACATCTCAGACAGCAATTCTTAAAGGAAAGAAATTGCTGGCATAATCTAGTGGTGAGTAGCTGAGGCAGAGCAGAACCTGTGATGTTTTGAGGTAGTGCCACTGACATTGAAACTAGATGTGAATCTACAGCCTGTGCTTGTTTTGTACCTCCAGGCTGGTTTAAAATAGCTGAAGTACATTACCAAAGTAATGGACGCACTTTGTAACTTGCTGGTTTAAAAGTAGTGTGATGATGGGGGGGAAAGTTGTGTTTTGTCTTTTGTTATTGTTTCCTTTCCCCCAACTGTTGTAGTAACAATAGAGATGCTGAAATTCATTTCAGAATTACAGCTGTAGCTCCTGGGCGTGTATTGCTACCTGGTGATGGTAACTTGCAAAATCTTCCTAAATTCTTGGTTTAAAAGCCTGTTGGGCTTCTTTTGTCACATCCTGGCAGGCAAAGGTTTTAGTAGTAGGCTCTGTATTATAGTAGTACTTAATTTCTTTCTGTCAATATCTTTAGTCAGCTGAGATCCTTCCTCAAGGCAACTCGATGGCCACAGATGATCTAAAAAACAAAACAAAACCCTCAAAACAGATGCACTCCATAGTGAGCAGATGTGAATGCAGATACTGTTCTTTTATATAGTTAATTTTTACATGGAAGGCCTTATTTTTAGATTGCAATCATTTCTGTTTGACTTTGCCACTATTTGTGGCTACATAGAGTGGGTGTTAGAGCCAAGCTTTAAGCAGAGCTCTTGCTCAAAGCTCCGGTAGGTATTTGCATAATGTAAATTCATATAGGGCCAGCATTTTTAAAGCCAGTAAGTTAGAAGTGAGACCAAGTTTTCTGGGATCAAAAATAAAAATCGTTAAAGGTGGTTTTATTTATCCTGTAAGCGTAGTGATAGTATAATTAATAGTATATTGTAAGTGAACACAAGATGAGTGAAAGTATTTCTTGTGTAAAGTGAAGAGGCACAAATCAGGACAAGGAAATGTGTATGAATTTCAAAACTCTGCAGTGTGTTTAAATGCATGTATGACATTGTATGTACACATAATACACACTAACAAAAGATTGCAAGATGGAGGCAGAGGAGTTTTCTTACCAAGACTGAGCTTAATTTTTGTGCTTAAACCAGAGACATTATTTCTTCCTGTACTTTCAATGGGTTTTTTAAATGTTTGTCATACTTTGATTATTTATTTGTAATTTATATCTTTAATATCTAGCGCAGCATTTTTTCTGGTGAAACGTCATTCTTTTTTTATAGCAGGAGCAGATGTGTTTTGTAACAGGAAACTCTGGCACTGTTTCTTTTCCACAGCACTGACTTATTAAAAATGACTTGCCTATTGAGTGAATCCTTCTGAGGAAAAGACATTTTACAGTACACTTTTATGACCTAAACCCAAAAGATTAATGTTGGACCATTCTCATATTATGAAAAGATACATTATTGCCTTTGGGACTGTTGGCCATCAAGGTATTAGTTTAGTTCTGATGTTCCCTTTGAAACTGACATGTGATCAGAAAATTATTTTATAGTATCTACAAAAACTTTGATTATGGCTTTTAGACCTTTATGATCTAATTATATGTTGATTGCTGTCATGGTTTAACCCTAGCCAGCAACTAAGCACTACACAGTTGCTTGCTCCCTCCCCCTCCTCCCTCCCCAAAGGGGAATGGGAAAGCAAATCATAAAAGTGAGAAAATACATGGGTTGAGATGCAGACTTTGTAATGGATAAGAAAATGAAGAGGAAAATGTAGAGAACTAAAATATGCAAAACAATTGATGCACAATGCAGTTGTATGCTACTTGCCTGCAGTTGCCCAGGCAGTTCCTGAGCAGTAGCCCTTGGCCAGCTTTCCCTCCCAGTTTATATATTGAACATGACATTATATGGTTTGGAGTATCTCTTTGACCAGTTTGGGCCAGCTGTGCTGTCTGTGTCCCCTCCCAACTTCTTGTGCCCTTCCAGCCTTCTTGCTGGCAGGGTATGAGAAGCAGAAGTCCTTGACTTAGTATAAACACTACATAGCAACAACTGAAAACAGCAGTATGTAATCAACATTATTCTCATACAGTATCCAAACAGAGTTCTGTACCAGCAAGTAGAAAATTAATTAACTCTATCCCACCTGAAAGCAGAACAGTATCTACCCCTTATTCTATACCATTTGATCATAACTGGATTCCATACTTTCCAATACATCCCAAGTAATCATTATCACCTTTCTTGTCTTTTGATATATAGACACAGATATTATTCTATGATACTCTTATCTGTCAGTCTGTTAGTCTGTTGAGTTTATTTAGTCCATGACTTTGGGCTTCCTCTGTCACAGTAGTCCTTCAGGGCAGGAGAGGTTCTGTGTAGTGTTGGATTGCTTCATGCTAAAGCCAGCACTAGTTCCATCACTGCTGCACTTGTCTGGTTCTATCATCAAAATTCATTCTTGATTATTCTGGGTAATTTTACTATAATACCCTTGGTATGGCATTTAACAGTCATAGTAGTGACAACTTACAATATTATATACCAAATGACATAATACAGTTCAAATCATTGCCTGTTCTTACCCAGAGTCAAATCTTGATGTACACACTGGACTTCCCTGTCCTTTTGCATTACCCACCAAGTGCACCCAAGTCCTTAAGCAAATGCAGTCCCATGGATAGTCAACTGGATCTCCTATGCAGGTCCCTTGACCTTTCTTTCTTGTATGGCAAAACCATTTTTGAGAAGTATTTGAACTTTTTTTTTTCCTTGTCTCAAACTTTTGTTGTTATGTTGCTCCACACAATGCCATCATGTATGTATTAGGTGCTGGAGGTATGTATTGGAGGTGGCATTGACTTCATTCAGGCCATGGTAGTCTAATGTCTGCACTGGCCATTTGGGACTGTTAAAGAACAAGTTCTGCTGTTCGCTCCTTGGCTCTCTATTTGATGAATCAACATATGGTTGGCTTTCAGGGTGCGTTGGTTGGTATGATACTGCTGCCAGTTAGGCTCACGTTGGCAGCTGTTAGCATCACCCTGACTCTCCACACAGATCATTTCTGCCCCTGTGCAGCAGTGTTTGGTAGAGCCTTATACTCCTGTGGGTCCTCTGTGCCAGGTCATTAAATCCACACCATCCAATAAACCCAGTTCTTCCTTTCCTGTGTCTGGCTGGAGGCTGGACTTCCTGTAGTCCTGGCTGTAGTATCCATTGCTCACTTCTTGTAAATGTGACCCAGAAGCCCCTTCATTAAGATCAGGAGTAACAGGTACTCTTCTTCTCTGGAGAGCTGCCTACTGGAGCCTGGTCAGCAATTTTTCTGCAAGAACCCCCTCTTGTAATGGGTTTCCCTTGCAACTTCCCTACTTATGCCTCCAAGGTCAAGGTAGATTTGTTTTCTCTCTACTTCCTCATGTCCTCTCCACGGTCACACAGGTGAAGTGACAGGATAGCCTGTGCTGTGTATGCTTACACTCAGTACCTGAGACACTGGTCCATACAGATGAGGGAGAAGAAGGATGCATCTACTTCCTTGAGTTGCTGGACCTGTTTCTCCACAGCCAAGATGCAGGCCTGTAGGGAGGAAGAGGTTTTGTCTTTATATTATTGGAGTTGGCCAGCCAGTTCACCATTTGTCCTTCCAGGTCATCACTGCCAGTGAGTTGGCGTATGACAGTGGTGCATCCCAGGCAAACTTCCACCACATGGGTCATGTATGCTTGACTTTGTCTAGTTCTTTGGATAGCTGCTCATTGTCCAAATCATCATAAATCTTGTCCAATGGCTAATTTCCTCAGATACTGGGTATTGGACCCTGATGGTCCATTTGCCTGTGTTACATAACATCTTCCTTGAAGGGATACCTTTACTTCACACCTGACAGGAGTTGCTGTTGCTTCCTGTGGCTGAGGGCTTGTGCCCCTTTTCCGGTTGCTTTGCTAATGCCTCTGTCTGTAGAACGGTATCCTTTCTGCTTGGCTTCCCTACCTTCTAATTCCAGGCTATTCACCCTGTTACTTCATCATTGGAGTAGCCAGGTGATGATGCCCTTGCCTGGATGGTGGCTGAAATATTTTGTCATATATTGCAGCTCACTTGGGGGTAGGGATCAGGTGGTTACCATCTCTTTTATGGGTTCTGCCTCTTCTCGTGATTGCCCTACTTCTTCATCCCCTCCTAAATGAACTCACCTCCATATATATCTTGCCTTGTGTATAAGGGGGCTGATACAGGCAGGAGTTGGTTCTTTGGTTTAGCCACAATGCCTGTCACTGGAATTGGAGTGGCTGCTGTGCCTGTCATTTTGCCATCAGATCCAGAGGCTTTTTTGGCCCCCAGGGGTACTGTATAGTGTTGAACAGGGCTCAATAGACCTGTGCCAGGCCCTTGTGCATTGCAGTGATTTTATTTTTTTTTT
>VXAU01000084.1:430791-458627 GCA_013399695.1 Formicarius rufipectus | reverse complement strand
TGGGGGGGGGGGGGGGGTCCCTCTGGAATTGCCTGGGTGACTGCACAGTTTTTCCAAATATTTAACTTTTTTTCCAATTTTGCACTTGTTCAGGACCGAAGTCCCAAAGCACTGAAGGTGCCTATGCTATTCCTGCCACTTATTACTGTCCAGTCTCAGGGCAGATCTCTGGGTAGCATTCTGAAATAGTTGTTTACCCCTAGACAAGATCTTGAACTTCTTCAGAAAATATAGCAAAAAGAATGCTAGTTTGAATATCCTAAGGATATTAAAAATTCTCAAGTACTCTTTTAATTAGCCCGGGGTACAAGGGGACGGTGAAGGTGGGTCCCAGTCTCCCCTATGGATTGGATCTCTGAGAAAAGGTAAAAGTTGTAATTACTAATAGTTTCCTATAGATGGCTCCCAAAGTTCAGAGATTTCGACAGCATTGAGTACAAATACCGGCTCAGTTTCACGACCAGCAATACTGTCGTATTATTAGACAGTGTTACAGAATACAACGTGATAACCTTAGGCTAGTTCCCATGGGTGATAAACAGCCCAAGGGGTAATATATACAAATAAAGTGTTGTATAACACAATTTTATGAACAAGCACACTGACTTTGAGAGCAAATACATCACTATGGTGACCAGTGACTAAACTAATATAATAATTAATGCTTTTAACAAATTTCTTCTACTGTGTTCTAATCAAATTTGTCATTATTTCAATTTGTTATGCTGTGTGTTGGACACCAGAAATGACTGGCATGGTTTAACCCTGTCTGGCAACTATGTACCACACAGCTGCTCACTCACTGCCCTGACCTCAGTCACGTGGGGGAGACAATCACGAGAACAGAAGTGAGGAACTTGTGGCTTGAGTTAAAGACAAGTTAACATGACAGAAAAGGCAGAAAATTGTACTAATAAAAGAATTAAAATATGCAAAACAAGTGATGCACAATACAGTTGCTCACCACTTGCTGACCAGTGCCCAGCCAGTTCCTGAGCAGTAGCCACCAGCCAGCTTTCCTCCCAATTTATATATTGAGCATGATGTCATATGGTATGGAATATCCCTTTGGCCCGTTTGGGCCAGCTGTCCTGTCTGTGTCCCCTCCCAACTTCTTGTGCCACTCCAGCCTTCTTGCTGGCAGAGTATGAGAACCTGGCAAGTCCTTGACTTAGTATAAGTGACAGTACCTAGCAACAACTGAAAACATCAGTGTGTTATCTACATTATTCTCATACTATATCCAAACCGCAACTCTATACCTGCTACTAGGAAGAAAAATAACTCATATCCAAGCTTGAATCAGGACAGCTGCCTACATGGCAACCATCAAGTATTTCTGCCTGTCAAATATAAATTAATTGGAAAGGAGCAAGCTTTTCATTTATAGCAGTGACCTGTTTCCCCTTATAGTAGAAAATCATGAATATCTGTAACTAAGCAAGAACCGTTTGCTGAATTACCAGTACCAGGTATGATTGTTTGTCTTGTAAACATAAATGTAAGTGTATACACAGACCTGATTTTAAGACTCTTTGCTATATGGCAGATCGAATACCAAAGGAACACCCACTGTAGCTGGGGCAAAAATGATATTGATCCTGAATTTTTCTAGCACGTCAGAGGACATGACTTTTGTCTTTGTACTTCCAAAGCTCAAAAGGCTAGATGTCTTTGGTTTCCTGAGGCTAAATTATTGCTCATGTTGCCTGTATATGAGATAAGGACCTCAGGTAGGATTTCTATCAGGTAGGAAAATCAGAGGAGAATATAAGTTGGGACTTCAGATAAGTAAGCGTTGGGTTAGGTTTTTGCCCTGGGAAATGGATGTCAGCTTTTGTTAGAGACTTGCTGCCCTGGACTCTTGGAAATGGCTTGGCTATTGATGTTAGAGCAGTAGCTAGAGCCTCTGCTTTAGCTGTGTATTGCTCACATTCTGTTTCTTCATTGCCAGAGTGGGGCAAAAGCCAGCATTCTCTTTGACTGTAAAGGCCTTTAAAAAGCCTTTAAGCCTTGGTAATTATTGGTCCTTGCCAGCCAGTAGGTCTTTTTTTAATTTTAGTTATTTTTCTTTTACTTTTTTTCTGGAGTTAGGAAGACTGCTGGGAGAAAAGAATCCTGGGTTTTCATTCTTGATCTGAATAACATATACTGTTTTAAAGAGCAGTCTGTGGAGCATGGAGGAGAGCTAAGGCCTTCTAAAGTTCCAAGAAAGTTTTGGAAATGAATATGAAGTGAATAGTCTTCCAGATTTTGAAGATTTGAACTATTAATTTTATGTGGGATAAGCATTTTCACCACAAGGAAATTAAATTGTTTTCTCAAACTGATACATCTCACAATTAAATTTTATTCAAAATTGAGTCTTTGGAGGTTAAATTTCAAGGCTGAAGGGTACTGAATTTTTGAGTTTACATATACTGATTAAAACCACAGCTGAATTATTGGCTTGAAGGTGGGCACTTCATCTGTTCTTGTGTTAACTGTGTTTTCTCTTAAGGTTGAATGTTGCTCTACAGAGATGTTTGGGGCTTAGTGCCTTAAGTCCTTCAAGAGATGTTGAGATGTTTTGACTGAGTTGAAGCATTATGAAGTCTTCATGAAGAACTTGGACAGTGGAAGAGTGTTCATTCTGAAAATGTTTGGTACCATATTGGGGGAGTGGTCAATAAGCCCACGGGTAGGCTTTAACAGTTGATAGATCTTGGTAGGCTGGAGAAGTGGTTTGATGGTAACCTCAGGTGGTGTCATCAAGTCATGTATCTGGAATAAAGAAACCTTGTACCTCTGTATAGGCTGGGTGATGACTATGCAGAAAAGAACTGTGGGGTGGGGTCCTGGTGGAGAAAAAAGGCAAGTGAATTGAACACTGGAGAGCAGTTTGTAGTGATAAAAGTTTGGGCCATATTACAAAAAGTGTATCTGGCATTTTGGGAGGGGTCATTATTTTCCTCTCTTTGGAACTCACAAGTCTGCATCTGGAATACAGTGTGGAGTTTCGGCCTCCCATTACAGGAAAGGCATAGACATAGTGGAGCAAGTGGAGCAGAGGACCACTCTCTTACTTAGGGGCTGGAGCATATGATGTATGAAGAGAAGCAGGAGCTGAGTTTCTTGAATCTGGAGAAAAGACCAAGCTGTCTTCCAGCACTATAATGGGAGGTAGGGAGAAGGCAGAGCTATGCTCTTGCCAGACATATGTGATGAAGGCCTAAGTGGCAAAGAACTCGAGTTGATTCCTAGATTTAATGTTTTCTTACTGATTGCAAGTCAATCTTTTCATCCTTTATTAATAGATTTGCAATAGTAAATGGGATATTTAGAATATTAAGAACATAATCTTGAATAGTATGAGATGGGTTTTTTTTCCAGTTTCTCACTCTTGAGCTGTTAAAAAGTGAAACTACTTACAAATCAGTAAAACTCTTAAGATGTGAATCATGCATTTGGTGTTCCTTTTAAGAGTATTTTTTATTTTATGTTTATAAAACACAACACTCAATATTGAATTCATAGGCTTCTGCAGTTAAATATTTTGTGATCTTTTTCCTCACGCAGTCATGTGATTTCTTCCACATTTTTGATCGTAAGAACTTAAGGACATACTTTGACTCAATTAAAGGAATTTCATAGAAGGTTTGAATTATTCGAGGATGTCTGCCTTTGTGGCAGCATTTCTGTCCTGTATTACAGTTTTACTGGTAAAAATGTTTTTGGGTGCTTATAAAATAGGTTTAGATTGTGTATAACTTGTGGATAAGTAGTCATGAGCTGTTAGAATCCTTTCAGAGTTTCCTTTACTGATGTTAGTTGAATTATTAAACTATGTGGAACTTGATCAGCTCTTAATTGAGAATATCAGTTGCTAAAACAACTTTGTGGTGGTATGTTGCACTGCCATACTTTGCTTTTATTGCACCATTTGACACAGTTTATTTTTTGGGTGGTTGTTTGGGTGTTTTGGTTTTTTTTACCCAAAGCAAAATGAGATCTTTCGAGAGAACAGGTTGTGAATAGTTTGGGCTGTGTATTGCAGTGATATCCCTTTGTGTTTCACTTCTACTAATTTGCAGTGTTGCAAATAGTCTTTTCGAATAGAGAAGGAAAAATAATGATACAAATAATTGTGTAAAGTAGATTGTACCTTACTAATTTCACTTGCAGACTGACTACATACAGTGTGAAGCTTACAGTGCGTCTCTTGGACATTAAGTGCCCTATTTCAAGAGCAAAAAAAGCTCAAAATATTATTGTCTTATGATTCCTTTTTTTTTTTTTTTAAATAGCTACATATGACAGTTTGCTAAGTACAAAACTTGTGTATGGTAACATCAGACTCGACAGCAGAAGATTCAGACATAGACATAACTGTTGCACAAGTATAGAGTTCCCTAATAAATGAGAAGTGATACTTCTAAAACTCTTGGTAGTACTCATGGCTGAACTGGCAGGGGCAGTTGCAGTGTTAGCATTTGTACTGTCCATATAAAACCTCAATTTACCTCAATTATTTAAGAAATCATCTTCTCTAGCAAATCAGTCTAAACCTAGAGTCCCATTAGTGTTTTATTGCATGCCAGAACAGGTAATTTGAAGATTTGTGATTAGAACACAGCATAGTATTCAAACATGACCTATTTAAATTCTGGCACTTCATAGCCGATTTGGCTTAGCCAGGTGCTTTTCCGCCCCCCCCCCTCCCTCCCCCCCCAAAGAAAGAGTACATCAAATACATGATGTTCAGCCTCTTAGAAAACCACATGGCTCCTTTTGCATAATATTAGTAGCACTTGAGTCAAAGGCTGGTAAACCTGGACTAAGACCGTAAAACTAGACTTAAAACTAAACAAGATACGGAGTTGCTGCCGTATTTGGGGAAGTCTGCCAAAATTTGTATTAAACTAAGAGTGGGAGACATAGTTCAAAAAAGGTATAACCAGTGAACAAGCTGTTGGGGCCTCTAACAGTGGAAATCCTCTGCTTACACAGAGATCATTGTAGCAGAGAGGCAGTGTGAAGTTTGGATTAGTTATGTGTAGTGCTGTGTATACTTAAAAGATGTTTAAATGAGAGCAAAGGCAGAACCTCTTTGTGGCCTAGTAACAAACTCTTAAACTATAACTGGATTATCATGTCTCTGCAGACTTGGTGGGTCCTGCTGTGTCAGAGATCTAGTGACTGACAGCACAGGATCAGTCATGGCAGAATTCTTGCCAAATCTTTTTGGATGAAGGTTGCTGTGATTTTCACATCAAAGGGTTTCATGGGGTCATCATTTTTAGCATGGTCAGAAGTTGTGGTATAGAAATTTCTGGATCTGTGGATTAAATAACATATTCTCTACTGACTTTTAAAGTGCAAGGTAGTTTTTCAGGTCTATGCAGGACACCCAAGTCTAGTACAGGAGAGGAAATCAGAAGTTCTCTAAAGCTTCGATGCAGGTTATTCACATTTTACCTGCAAGCTTACTTTCTGGAGATAGTTCATCTCATGCATTTTTTAAATAGGTCTCTGAATACTGAAGAACTTCTCACTTTCTGTGGATTTTTTTCCCCTAGAGAGCTTGTGTCTCTTGTAATTGAGTAAATTTTAACATTGAGATCAATACATCTTTGAACTGAAATCCCATGTAAACATGTGGAAGTCTTTTCAGCCTGGAGAAGCCTGGGGAGACCTTATAGAGGCCTTTCAGTACCTTGAGGTGGCATACAAGAAGGCTATAGGAGGACTGTTGACCAGGTGTAGTGATAGGACAAGGGATAATGGCTTTAAATTGAAAGAGAGTAGGTTTGGATTAGAGATAAGGAAGAAATTCTTAACTGTGAGGGTGATAGGTCACTGGAACAGGTTGTCCAGAGAGCTTGAGGATGCCCTATCCCTGGAATTGTTAAAGACCAGGCTGGATGGGGCTTTGTGTAATGTGGTTTAGTGTAAGGTGTCCCTGTCCATGGCAGGGGTGTCAAAACTACATCATCTTCAAGGTTCTAAACTATTCTATGTTCTATAGTAAAAATTGAAATGTTGTTTTACAAAGGACTATGTATAACTTAAGAGAATCCTGTGAGCAGTTTTCTTGAAGTGGGAATTGCCACCTTGTTTCCGTTGGCAGATGGTCTGTGTTCCCCTGTTGTCCCTTTTGCCTTGCCTTACAAGTATACAGAAGTAGCACAGTATATGCAAAGCCAGTGAGACCAGTTAGTTCTTATTTATGAACAAGAATTTATTTTCTTCTTGTGACAATAAAACTGGAAAGATAGTAGGAGTAATGTGGTTGTTATTTTCCATCATAAATTAGTTTCTGCAGAGGGTGACAAAACTGGCAGGGCTGCAAAGGTATGTAAACTGCTGTGCCTTCAAATGGAAATCCTTTAATTTTTATGAAGTATCTCTTCAAAAAAAGGCAGCACCCCACAAAACAACAAAACCAACACTAAAAATGCAAACAGGGATTTGTAAGTTCACACTTCGTTCATGTCTTATTAATTAATTTTTCCTCCAGTATAGTTGCTGACTTTTGCACATGTTCATGCTTTATCACTCGTTTTATAAAGAAGAAACACAAGAAAGGGAACAAAGCTTTTATGGAGTGGTAGTTTTATAAATAAGACTTTTCTTCTCTGTTTTCCAGATTCAATATTGCATAAACATGGGTGCATTTTTGGATAAACCAAAAACTGAAAAACATAATGCTCATGGTGCAGGGAATGGCTTGCGTTACGGCCTCAGCAGTATGCAGGGATGGAGAGTGGAAATGGAAGATGCTCACACAGCTGTTGTAGGTATTCCCCCCGGCTTAAAGGACTGGTCCTTTTTTGCTGTCTATGATGGTCATGCGGGATCTCGTGTTGCAAATTATTGCTCCATGCACTTACTAGAACACATCACTAACAATGAAGACTTTAGGGCGACAGAAAAACCTGGATCTACTCTTGAACCTTCAGTGGAAAATGTCAAGAGTGGAATCAGAACTGGCTTTTTGAAAATTGATGAGTATATGCGCAATTTCTCAGACCTCAGAAATGGGATGGACAGAAGTGGCTCAACAGCAGTGGGAGTTATGATTTCACCTGAGCATGTATACTTTATCAATTGTGGTGATTCACGTGCTGTTCTCTATAGGAATGGACAAGTCTGTTTTTCAACACAGGATCACAAACCTTGCAACCCAAGGGAGAAAGAGCGAATCCAGAATGCAGGAGGCAGTGTAATGATTCAGCGTGTTAATGGTTCATTGGCAGTTTCTCGAGCTCTGGGGGACTATGACTACAAATGTGTTGATGGTAAAGGCCCTACAGAACAACTTGTTTCTCCAGAGCCTGAGGTGTGTGAAATTTTAAGGGCAGAAGAAGATGAGTTTATCATCTTGGCTTGTGATGGAATCTGGGATGTAATGAGCAATGAAGAGCTCTGTGAATTTGTAAAGTCTAGACTTGAAGTATCAGATGACCTGGAAAAAGTGTGCAATTGGGTAGTGGACACTTGTTTACATAAGGTATGTAACTCTTTTTTTCCAAGTAGCTGTTGTAAAATTACCTTCTGGTTAGATGGGTACAGTGTTAACAGCAGTTCCTGTCCTACTGTTTCCATTATCTGTTTTCTTTTCCTCAGAGTTCTCTACCCTTTTGACTGTATATCCTTGCTGAAGAATATAGAGCCTTATCGTTTTATCTTGGAGAGGTGATAGCAGTCTCCAAAATAAAGCTTTATGATTCTCTCAAATAATGCTTGCATATAGTTTCAGCTCCAAACTTTGATTCTAAATACAAAGTTTATAGAAGTAAGCAAGTCTGAGCAAAGTATTCTGTGAGGTTTTTTGTTCTTTCAAGTTGGGTTAGTGTTTGTTTCCTTTTATCTAAAACCAGTGTTGGCAGCATCTCCTCCTCAGAGTATGGTTTGTCTGTCACTTGAAGTGGTGTCCTCAGCTCATTGTAGCTTAGATGGAACAGCACTGCTTCTGCATCCAAGCTTGCTTGCACAGCTGCAGGTCAGTCTGTGCATGGTAAATAGGTATATAATTTCCAGCACTTCCTGAAGAGTGCAGCTCCTACTAGTGCAAGTCAAGTTCCTTTGCTAGGCCATGGACCCAACATACAATTTTGAGGAAAATATTAAAATTCAGAATGGTAATTTTAAAGGGTAAGTAATTTTTTTTTCCCCAGAAATAGGGTTGTATACCAGCATATACCATACAGTGTATGATTTGGTTTAAATGCTGTGCCTTTTCTGACTAAGCACTCAACCAGACTTGTTAAATTATGGTCACTCCAAAGGATGGTCACTGTAGTAAAACTGAGCCTTCACCACATGTTTATTTTCCAAAGTCTGACCCTGGATCTCTGCAGTTCGTAAGGATATTAGAATGTTGTCTTCTGTCTTTAGAATGGGAATCGTACCACGTAATACTGTTAAGTGTCCTCATGTATTTGGTACAGAAAGGAATGTAGACTGACTTCTGAGTATTTCTGAAGGAGTTCATTCTAATATCGAATTCCTACTTAATTGCTTCAGGAGAAGGATTTATTGTGATAGATAATAGGAACTCTCCACCACGTTGGATTTACGCAGAAGCAGTGTGCAGTGACTATTAATATTCTGTAGAGTATAAAGAAGTTAAGATTTTCCTTTCAAGCCAGCAGTTTAGATTATAGTTCCGCTGGGTCTCCCTGTAAGAGAATTAGAAATGTGTTTTTAAATTGAATTTTAATATTGAAAATTAATATGATCAGGAAAGTGGTATCAGTTTACTAGTGAAAAACTGGCATTAAAATTAGTATCTAGAAAAGCTATTGACAGATGTTTTTGAGCACAGCATAGTCAGCTTGGCTATAATAAATGAATTCATATTTTCTACTTGCTTCAAGATGCTCTGTATGATACAGGTGCATTCTGATAAACAGACTTGTAATGACTGTAATGGCTTACATGAATGCCCTCCAACTGAAACAAATTAGTAGCGAGAGCTAAGGTATTCTAATAATCTAGGAGAGTATTCTGCATTTAATTTTGCAACAGGAGCTGTTCTTCTCTTTGGCTTAGGGAAACATTATGCAACTGTCTAATTTCCGGCCTGTTTTACTGATATAATTTTTAAATGGTTGGCATGTAAATAAGTCCATAAATTAAAGTTTAAGACTGAGAATATACAGCCAAAATCAGTAAAGTGAATTTTAATGAGCAGTGTAGTTGGGACACATAAAAGAGTCTTATTAATCAAAGTACAGGGTTTTTTGCAGGTTTTTTTTTTCCCCCCCCGGTTTATCTGTAGTACTGTATTTGGAACAAGTAAAAGCATAATTAGAATACTAAAATGAAAATTAAGACTGAAGATACTAACTTCTCTTCTTTCTTTGTCGTATAGGGGAGTCGTGATAACATGAGTATTGTATTAGTTTGTTTTTCAAATGCTCCTAAGGTCTCAGATGAAGCAGTGAAGAAAGATGCCGAGTTGGATAAGTACTTGGAATCACGGGTTGAAGGTAAGAAATCCATTTTGTTCACTAGATGGTGAACAAATAACAATTTGGTTTTGATAGTGAGCACAATAGCATTATCACGATCTTGAGCATAAAACACAAAATCTGAAAGCCGTTTTTCTGCATTATGTTGGGTCAAATTCAGGCCTGGTTACACTCTGAATTTTTGACTGTCAGGAAAAGTGTTTTAGGCTGTGTGCTTAGTTCATCCCACTATTCCGCAAGCATTTTCTTAATGTAGTTCTAAGTTTTTACTGCTGTCTTTACCGGTCAAAATGCAACTACTGACCTTGCAGAATGTTTTATCAGCTCAGTAAATTGTGATCTTGCTAATGCCCTGCTTATTAAATAGAGTACTTGTACTATTTCTTCCCTTGACTGTGAAATGTTTTGACAGAAAGAAAAATCTGTGCTGGGATTTTGTGTCAATGTCCCAGTAATCTATATAGTTGATGTAGGAAATGTAAACTTCAATATGTATGTAAGAAGGCCTTCAGATACAAGTTATCTCTGAGCTCAGGGCTGTTCTGTGGTGTCTTTTCCTCTTGATTAAACGGCATGAAAATTGAAATGGTTTGCTTATTTGTAATTTCAGTTCAGATTAGAGAGCACTAATGGTCACTTCAAATGCTAACTCCAGCCTGTTTGTCGGAACTTGGCTTACATCCCAGACTTCCTAGATTACACTAGTTAAGATAAATACCTGTTACCTCTGTGTCAGAGTAGAGTACATGAGTTGTTAATAGGCTCTGGGAGAGAGCCAGGAGCAGTTACCTTCACTGACAGCAGTCAGGTCTGCACAGTGGTTACAGGTTAGTATTCCCAGCTTCTTGGTGGCTCCTCTATGTTAGCAAATAGATGACAAATGGAACTGCAGTGTGCTTTATTACTTTCATGCGTCAATGTTAAGATTAATGGAAAAGCTGTCAAATAACTTGTGAGCGGAGTGGCTGGATTAACTGAGAATTTTAGCACTATTGTCATGTTTAACTAAATACTGCACACACAAAACCAAAAAAAAGTGGAGAGTGTGTTGTCTGATGTGTAGTCATTCCGAATATAATTCAAAATGATTGTTTAGCTTAAATGCTTCAGAGAAATTAACTGCTTCAGAGCTTGAACTTCTGTTGCTTCAGCTCACCTTCATTTTTTCTTTTTTCCTGTATGAGTTTTCTGTGTCATTCTGTATTCTACTACCTGGGCAGAGTGCTAGACCTTTAAATGTCAAACATTTAGCAAGGAATGCTAGTTAGCATGTTTGAGGAAATTCTGTCAACAAGTGGATAAAGGAAGCAGACTTGAGAAGAACTTGAAATATTTATGTATTTTTTAACAAATTTTTGTATTAAGAAATTCTATGAAATTTTAACTTTTACATAGTCTCCTTAATTTAAAAAAGAAAAAAAAAAGGTTATTGGACTGAAGTTTTTACCTTACACTTTTGCCTTGAGTATTAGTGTTCAGAAATTATAGAAAGAAGATTTAACAAAATGTTTCAAACCACTAAGCAGCATGAGGAAAATTGTTTAGAGATATGTTGGATTTTTTTTTCTTTTAAGTCAGATTTAAAGGGTTTTTTAAGTAGTGAGAAGGAATGCTTTTAATTTAAAAACAAAATAGAAGTGGGGGGAAGAGTATTATCTCTCAAGTGTTGGAGTAGTAAAGAAACATTTTGGGAGGTGAGAACTTCTTTTGATCAGAAAAGGACAACTGCCTTAATCAGTTTTTTATTCCACTTCAGACTAACTGTAGTCTAGAAAGCGGTATAGTGTAGTCTGGAAAAGAGCTGTGCCTCAAAGGTTTAGGCTCTCTTGAATGCTAAAAGCTTAAGCCTGGTAGATATGTTGTGATGTTGATAATGTGGATTTGTTTCAAATGCTTTTCTTCATGATGACTGTTCTTTTCAAAAAGGAAATAATGGCCTTGAACACAGTAAGTTAACAAGAACAACTTTTTTAAATCTCTTAAAAAGTTAGCAGCTCACAAGTTATGTGCAGTTGGTTGGTAACCAATAACAATTTTATTTATACCAATAACTATTTTGTTTATACCTCTAGTAAAACCTTGTGAAAAAATAAGCTTATCTTAGAACTATTAATCTGCAAAGGCAGATGTTGTCAAAAATAGAAGCTATGATCTCTTGAATAGTCTTCGTATAAAATCCTTTGGGACTTTCTGAAGCAGTTTTAGTTTTATCACCAGTGTTAGATCTTAATGAATGTACACTGTTCAGCATGGGCTATTATTTCTGTTTTCTTGTGGACCTTAAACTTGAAACTGACTTTACTAACCCATAAAACCTTTTAGGCAACAGGGTTTTTTACTACTATACTTAGGCATTTTAATCTCTGGCTTGGAGAGAAAAGCAGTGTTTGAGGAATGCTTCTACTTTAAAAAGTGAAGAAAAAAAAATCCATGTTCAAAAGCAATTTAATACTTATACATGTTGCATTTTACTTTGTACATTTCGAAGTGGAATGCCAAGATTCACTGTATTTGTATGATGAGTTGAGTTAGTTCCATGTGATCTTTTCAGAGTTATTAAAAGAGAATTATTGTTTCACCAAAAGAGATGTTGTATTTTAAGAGATATAATAGAAAGCAAACTCAGCAAGTTATAGTTGACAGAGATTTCCAGTGGAAGGAGTATATACCAGTGCTCTTTTTGCTAGATTGGGTCTTAAGGTTGACAGAATGTGGGTAACTGCATTCCAGAGCTGCCAGTTCTGGAGTGTACTGAAATACTTAATGGGGTTGTAGTCAGTAGCTTGTGCATGAGTCATTTATGACTGTGAGCACAGCTCTGTTGCTGATTTGAGTCACTTAATTGGTCAAACTCCAAAGCAGAATCATATAGCCATAAAACAGTTTGGGTTCAAAGGGACCTTAAGATGACCTAGTTCCAACCTCCCTGCGGTGGGCAGGGCACCACTGACTAGGAATACGAATGTGTTGTACAGTAGCAAAGTTATGCTAGGTCAGCTTTCCTTACTGCCCCTTGTAGAGATACCACTTTATCTGTTTTTCAGAGATCCAAAGTGTGGTCACAGGAAGAGAAAACTAGGCACAAAGTCAATTCAGTTCTTAGTTATGTTTCAGTTTATTTGAAAAGATGTATTGGAGTTGCAATTAAACAGGCAAACGGAACCCCACAAAGCCCAAAAAGCACTAACCCCACAAATCATAAGCAGGGACCTGTGATCTGTGGAGGCTTAAACAGTCTTATTAGTAAATATTCGGTTACTACAATGAGTTCGATTATGCATTCTACATGTGTGGAATATATATAATATATAAAACTGATTTGTCATAATCTGATAGGTGAGCATGATAGGAAGTGCTGGAACATAGAGAACTTGTAATGATGTCTGGTTGGGGATTTGCATTCTGTAAAATTCAAATGTTACCTGAATTTTCAAAATGTGTATCTGTGAGTTAAGTGTTAGAGTGAAAAATATTTTAGGACTAAAGTAGTAGACTTAGTACTGGACTTTCATGGATTTACACATGAGATAATATCAGGAAACAGTTCTTTAGTGTCTGAATTACATTAGCAATTCAAAGTTCCTTGCAGGATTCTTCTTAATATCATAGAGATAAAGATGAAAACCTTATAAATGCCTGAATCTGTTTCTGAGAGCACTTGGTTTCTTTCTCTGGTGGCCTTTGTGAAGCAAACCCAAAGTGTGTGTGCGCTAACTGATGTGTCATGAAAAGAGGTCATTTGCTTCATTCTCGATTTTCTATTAGGAAGCTTCTTTTTTTCAATCAGAATTCCTGATTCGGCACCTTCTAGAAAGGGAGAGAAGATGCTTGTGGTTCGGTTCAGCATTCTCTGAGAAGTTGTTTTACAGTATAAAGGCAAAGTACAAGGTCCAGGACCAAGAAACATACATCAATCCTTAGCTGTGATTGCTTTCCTTCCTTTTTAAGAAGATATTAAAAAACTTACGCTTGCATTAATATTTAGTAATTGCTTACTTCTGTAGCCTTTTTTCTTACTAATTCTTGCTATTTGTCTGCTTCTCCCTTGTGCAGAACAAGATGTGCCCTTGATATAAAAAGTAGTATATGCATAAGTTGTATTTTCTGTAAAATGAGTCTCAGCAAAGTTATAGCAGTACAATTACTTCTAATTAGGTAGAACTGTACAAAAGGATGCAAGGTATAAGAGGAACTGTGGCTAATTTGTGTGAATGTGTGTGGAGGAAGTGATCAAAATCCTAAGATTCAGGCATACTTATTCAGCTGTCATTTCCTTTGCTAGCCATGTTTCATCCTTAATGGATGAATGGATGGGTGGTAATAGACATCATTTCAGAGAAGAGTGTTTCATCGCTTCTAGTAGGAGTGTACCTATCTTAGTCATTGCAAAGACTGTACAGTGCTGACTTAAAATTGGGGTTTAAAAGCATAGTGACTAGTTTGTTACAGGGTAATATAACTGTTCTATAAGTTGCTGTTGGGAGGCTTTCCTACAGGTCTCCCTGATATAAAGTGAGCGTGTATGTTGCTAAGTACTTTGTTGATTTTAGTAGTCCTAACAGAAGCCTGCATATCACTTGCTTTCTAGATAAGGGATAGACATCAAGAAAAGTTTAAATACCAGGAAACTTGGGGTGAAGGGAATAAATTAGGTCCTTTTCTACTAAAGAAATTCAAATTGTAACTGCTTCTGGCTTAAATTCCAGGCTCCAAATCAGTCATCCAGAATATAATCAATTGTGAGAAATTTGTCATTTGTGTATCTTTGGATAGTAGCCAAGATGCCGGCTGACTGAAGTCTTTCTGTGATCATGTTTGAGAGGATTAATTCTTATTTCTTTTGGGTTTTGGCTCAAAGACAGTTTTTCATCTAGAACACTGTCCACAGGAAATAATAACTCTGTTCCTTAATTTAGTTGATTTGCAGAAAAGGAATCATCTCTTAAAAATACGTGACTCATGCGTACAATTACAATTTGCAGTTAACTTAGTGAACCTTTTTGTCCTGTGGAAGTAATTGAATTACAAGAGGCTGTTGAGTGGAAGCTGGTAGTGTTACATCTATGTGAATATACATGCAGATATTACACCTTCATCTTACAGCAACTTGGATAAAAAAGAACATGGGAAGATTAATCATGGCTTAGGCAGTTCTTTTCCAAGGCAGAAGAACTTACTAGCACTGGACTTCGACTGGTGTCATATTTCTACTTTGAAAATTAATTCCATATTTTTAATTATTCCTCATCAATTCCATGTTTTGTTTTGGCCACTTGAGTGAAAATATTGTATATCCCTTATATATCATCTTGATTGCATGATGGGGCATAGTGTTTATGCACTGGAGATTCAGGCCTCTGAGCATACAAGATGTTACTCAAACAGAGCATGACAGCATCCCTCGGAAGCACTGGCTTTATGGCACGTAACTTCTGATTGTGTTGCAGTGCACTTGGTAGGTAACTGAAGCAGACTCCCAGCTGCTGTGCTGTTCAAAGAGAACAGGCTGTTGTCTTCAGGGTATTTCATTCAGTTCACAGTCTGTTTCTGAGCTTCTCTGAGAGAGAAGGGCTTTAAGCATGCTGGATAGACAGAATTTGAATAGCTCTGTTCCAGCATGCAAACACTGTTAGCCTAAAGTGAGAAGAATGTTTCCTGTTTAGGTGTAACTTTTTCATAATGTCTCTGCTAAAAAGTGATAATATCTTACGTTTCAACGTCTTAACCAATGGGTGGTATTAATTCAGGACTACTTCTGTCTTTAAATTAGAAATTATGGAAAAATCGGGTGAAGAAGAAGAAATACCTGACCTTGCTCATGTTATTCGTGTTTTAACTGCGGAGAATATCCCTAATTTACCACCAGGAGGTGGTTTAGCTGGCAAGTGAGTACAGTACTGGAATTTCTTGAACTGTTAAATTCACTGAAACTCTTTCATTTAAATGTTTTAAAACTTTCTTGTAGCTATGCTCAATCAAGTTGTATTTGACACTAGTTTACCTTTTGTAGTATATAAATATTTGTATCACTGTCCCATTTCAAAATGATAAGAGCAAACACATTGATCATATGCTGGTACATAACCTATGTCCATTTCCATATGTCCATTTTAAAAAATAAAGGTATTCTTAGCTTTCTACTGCTTTACATTTGTTAAGAGTTATCAATAACAATGGGAATACCAAAATACCTGATAAATATTCCTGATGTCATGTTCTCTCAACCATCTAGTATTCATTAGAAGTTTGGGGCAGTATTTACTTGCTTAACAAACATTCTCATAACAATTCTTTGTATTTACTTAGTCTGAAACTGAATGTCTGATGACCAAGAATATGGTACCAGGATATTAATTTTAAAACATTATTGGAATAAACCTTCAGAAATTACATTGGTTTTCTGGGGAGGCTAATGGAAATGTTCTAGCAACCTACAATTTAAGTATTTTAATGAAAATAATTTAGAATTGCATAAATGATTGTTAATCTAAATTCCCCAGACAATAGGACTCATTATTGTTCCCTGGTGTACATTATGTTTCTGAAATACTTGTATTTTACGAAATGTGAATTCCTGTCTTCTGAGCTTTTCTGTATATGTCTGTTTTCATTGCATGTACTTATTAATGAGCACTGCTTGCCATGATTATATCTTTCTTGCCTTGAAACTATCTGTCTGTTATGGGCCTTCTTCTCCACTTGAGTGCATTCCGGGCATTCAGAGAAGTTTTGGTGTGCCTGTTCTTCTTGGTGCCTCCCAGCTGCTGTGTTTTGTTGTTTTGCTCATTAATAACCTCATCATGTATTGCCTCATTATTTCAGAACATTTGCATATAAATTCTATTTAAATTTATCATCATCCAGGTTACATTTTTCTTGGGCTTGGATCAGAATTTGCCTTTTGGTGCCTCTCTCTCCATTTTGAATTTTAAAGTCCCCTGATTTCAGGGGGTGTGCTTACAGTTTCATTCAAGAGACTATCATACAGTATGAAGTAACTACTTGGCCTGTGAACTTAAGACAGAGAGAGGCAGTGACACATTTAAGTTCATTTTACTTGCAGGATTGAGCTCTTGAATGGAAGTTTTGAAAAAAGCACTGTTACATGACCCAGACTTACAACTATTTTTCCCTTAGAAGAGAATACTGTCTTGATTCTTACGCTGCCATGGTGCCAGGTCATGAAGAATTCACACTTTACCCTTCTGTTTAAAGTCTTTAAGACCTGACTGAAGCAGGTTACAGAAGGAGCTTGTTAGTGGCTGACATCCATGATTTGAGTATCAGTTATAATTGCTCCTGATTTTTAGTATGTCTGAGCTGGAGAAATGCAATACAATGTGACTATGACATCAGTATGTTTGCAAACCACAGGAACCTCCAAAGTAGCTCCACTTCTGTTGGTGTTGTATGCTTCTTTCTAGTTTCTCACTTGTGTAGAAGCCCCTACTGGGTCATTCTTTGAGGCAGGAGATCCACAGGTGTCAACTCTGCTATGGTCACGTGAGGGTGCTGTTTTATCCTTTAAAATCTTACTCTCCAAAGACTGGCTTCTGTCTTGACTCCAATCTCCTTGTAACTTCAAATGCTGCCTTAAGAATAGTCATTTGTTGTTGAAGTAAATAAAAGTCCTGAGCCACCCTGGTACCTGGATGTTACTACCACTCAACATCTTGTTCCTGAATTTTACCGTGGGAAGAAAGCAAAGAAAGGTGATCTTAAAAGACTGGATAATTCCCAAGGACCTAAGTTTCCAGTCTGATTTAAACCAACTGCAGGGACTATCTGCTGCTTCTGTGGCAGTCTTGCTTGGACTGCCCAGGTGTTTTCAGCTACAGTGGTATGAGGTGCCTTTTACTTTCCATAGTACAGACATTGGGCCAAAACTGTGCCTTTCCTCCATCACTAGATGTGGAACTAAATGGAGAGAACAGTTTCCTGCATCATGTATAAAAAGATTCAGTTTCTTTTCTCTAGGAAGATCTTCCATCAATGCTGATGGATGCCATACTAGCTCAGCCATGTGACCTTTCTAGATTTCTTAAATTTATTGATATGTTAAATTTCAGAAGGAGCTTCATCAACTTTGTAGCATCCTCAGTATTCTGGGACAGAAAGTTCTGTCACATCAAGAGCCATCACTGTGTATTGGAGACATTTCCTGCTGTCTTCATCTGATGCCCTTGTGTTCTTTGTTTCAAAGGGTTGACAGTTGGTGCTTACATTCTGCAAGACATAATTTTTCTGGATCTTAACCACTTCCAGACTGGAGAGTCTTAGTTCATGTAGCAGTTCTTTGTTTGTTGAAGCTATCAGTAACTTTGATCATACTTATTATAATCGTCTGAACATTTCCCAGTTTTAACTTTGATTTGAAGATGTACTTACATAACCTTTTTCATCTCAAAGGTCCATTTATACATTGCATTTTATTTTTTGTGAAACTTTGTTTATTTTGCCTGCCTGTGAAGGTGTGGCCTTAAATGGCACTACCAGAATAAGTCTAGTCTAGTGGCTTTTGTGTTCTAATTTCTACAGTGTGAATAGACACCAGACAACATATCTCAGAGACTGT
Source organism: Formicarius rufipectus (assembly GCA_013399695.1). Taxonomy (NCBI): domain Eukaryota; kingdom Metazoa; phylum Chordata; class Aves; order Passeriformes; family Formicariidae; genus Formicarius; species Formicarius rufipectus. The sequence continues at coordinate 440,594 of VXAU01000084.1, read as the reverse complement.
ATACTCTGGGCACCACACTTAAAATATGTAATAGAAATGGGGGAAAACTGAACTGTCTTGAAGTTCCACACCTAGAAATAAGGCAGAAACCCAGCTAATTTGAAGAATTTTGTTTAAATAAGCAAAACAGATTTCAGTGTTACTCTTGGCAAAATCTGAGTTTGCAACTCTAAAGTCATAAAGCGAGAGACCATGGGGAGGTTAAGGTAAGAAAATGTTTCACTTTGCTTAGTCTTTACAGATCCTGGCCCCAAATATCCTAGATCCTCACATATCGTATTGAAAGTGAGGAAAGACACTGAGAGTGGGCTTCATAATTTTACAAGGCAGGTTAAAAGAATAGTATCTTCAACACTTTGAAATGCTTAAACTTCTCTCAATGTTTTGAAATCCTTTGTTGTGCTCACTTTTTTAAAACCTTCTCTTTTTAGGCGTAATATTATTGAAGCTGTGTATAGTCGGCTGAATCCACACAAAGAGAATGAAGGGGTAAGTTCTCATTTTGATCGCTGTATCTTTGTTAATGTGGCCATCAAAGTAGTGTCATACATTAAGCAAAAGTGCATCTCTGATAGTAAAGTGTTATAAACACAGGATCTATCTTCTATATCTTATATATAGCATACAGTAATTTTAAACCGTATTTTTGATGGATTTGATATAGAAGTTCGTCCTCAAAAAGACAGAAAAATTACACCCAATTCTGAAGGCTTTTTAAAAATCTAATTGGCTACTGTTTGCTCAGTCAGACCTGTGAGGCAGCAGTGCAGGTTTTGCTAAATTATAGTTCATTATTGTAAGAAATTGTGTTCAGGAAATTCATTACTTAACTAGCTATTATGCCTGCTGTCCAGAAATCTAGTACAGGGGGGGCAAGTACACTTCCTGTTGTCTTCTGTAAGTGTGATAGACCTTTGGTACACTGAATGTAAAAGATAACAAGACTAATACTGGGTTTTTTTAGCATTTACACTGTCTTTTCATATGCCATATGCACTGGTCTAAGGAAGGTAGTAAAGTGATTTTAGTTTAATTCAGTTCTGATTTCTGAAGTGGCTTACATTTCCTACTAAGTTAAATTTTAAATAGTGTCTTGAAATAGGGTTTACTGTTCCTCTTAAACCTGATTATTAGATGGCTCTTAATATTAGTATAAATAAGTAATAACTGATGTTCATATCAATTATCTTTAAATTTGTTTAAAAAAACTGGAAAGAAAATTGAAAGAAAAAAAATGAAGAACTGATAAAAAACATCATCACTTATACATGTTATTTCCTGTACAGTTTATGTGAACTGATCTGTGAAAGTACAATTCATATTCTAGTAAATCCTTTGTAATATTTTTTTCTTCTGAGATGGCTACAAGGTCCTCAGTCAGGTAGTCATTACAGTGAATGATGATGAAGAGATGTCAACTTTTACTTGAAATACCTCAAAATTATCAGTTGTGCACCTTGAGATTGTAAATACAGTCTCACCACAATTATTATTGTGTCTTTCCCATTGTCATCTTCTCTTAACTACCTATATTTGATTTATTCTCTTCAGTTAGAAAGCTTGGGTGGGTGGAAAGGACCACAATTCCGTTAGAGTACAAATAGAGAAGAAATCTCTAACTTCTTAAATTCTTAGGGTTTTTTCCTTTGAAAGTGATAGAGTATATATTTTTTTTTATTTTACATTCAAGAAATTGTGCAACAGTATCCCAAACCAAGTTAGACAGAATTTCCCTCTTTTCAGCTTCTTTAGTCCTTCAGGAAACTCTGCACCTTTATCAGCCTGCTACTGCATTTTATATTTAGCCAGAACTTTTCCTGCTTTCTGGGGAAAAGTTACTGGTAGAAGTGGTTTATTTAAAAATTACAGCATAGGTTTTACAAATGGATTGGTATTTTAGAAAAAAACCTACAAGTTTGTATAATGGTTACTTTTTAGAAATGTCATATGCCATGGTTCTACTTATTATGCTTCTGTTCTAAGTCCAAATTGAATTTTCTATAGCCATGCGAGCTTGCTGAAAGTCCTAACATGCAGCACAGCATCCTTTTGTCTATTGGCTCCTTTCAGGAAACGTTTGTGCATCATCCATTTTAATTTAGTAGAATGAGGTAGCTGACCTAAATATGCATCTTACTCACAAAAGAATAAAATTAACAGCTTTGAACTTTTTTTTTTTTTTTGCCATTAGAATCCCATGGTGGTTGGTTTGGCTTTTAATTTGGCTTCTTTAATAGGTGATGTGAACACTGCACTCCAGTCTGATTTGTAAACTTTTCTTATGTTGGTATTATAAGTGCAAATCTCAACAAGTATGTGTTTTATATAGACTGGATTAAATTTTAGTTTGATCTCATACTAAGCTGTTATTTGCCAGTCAGCACATTTTTTCTTTCCATCCCAAGTGATACTGACCCAGAGCAGTTCGAGAGAATGATCTCCCACATGGTGAGGGATGCAATTTCTGTTTGCACTTTCCCAGCAAGTCATTTTACCATTCTTGAAGTGGGTGAACTAAGTGGGCCTCGCTTCCAAGGCCATGACTTCCCTTCTGGTCTTACTCGGTTTCAGGGATATATGTGGTGATCTTGTAGCCTTCTGAACTGAACACTGTGCTGCCTGGGGAGGGTAAAAGGGAAGGAAGCTGTTCAGTTACTCAATGTCAGCCTCTTCAGAATGTCTCCACGTGTGATAATGTTGCTACACATCTCACAATATAACAGGAAACAAAGATGGGAAGGAAACATGCAGCGCATCCCAATGATGACATTGCCAAATGAGATTGAAATCTAGGTAACAGTGCCCCTGTAGGAACTTGTAGGAGCCAAGAGCAGATCTTCATATGAAAAATTCAGAGCTAGAGACAAGGATGCTGAGTCTGCAGAGCACAAAGGTGCACTGACTTGCACTTGAGCATCTTGTCCCACATGTAGTGAGCATGTGCTGAATGTGGGTTTTGTGCAGAATACTTCTGTTACTGATTGGCAGGATGTGTCGTGTATGTAGCAGTCCTCTTCGTCTTGCAGAACTATTTTCATTACCTTGGCAAAATAATAATTAATTAGTTGCTAAAATATTAATGCACATGANAAAAAACAAACCACAAACCCACAAAACCAACTGCCTGAAACAGTCTAATTAACTTTGGCTACTGGCAATTTCTTCCTTCTAAAAAGTGTGCTTTTTAGCATTTAACAATTAAAATGTTATCATGAGTTCCTGGTTCATAATAGCTTTGCAAGTAAGTTCTTAGAAAGTATATATTTAATCCAAGGCTGTATCTCTTCTCTAGATTAGCTTTGTTATACATAGCACTGTAAATATTTCAGGTAGTTTTGTGCTTAGAAACATTTTTTTGTCATCCAAGCTAGGGATTGTAGAATAACTTCTTTCCATTCTGCACCATGTACATTTTGTGAGAATCCTTAGCATAGAGCCTAAATAAGATGTTGAGCTGAGCAGAAGACTGTGAAAGGATCCTTACTATAGCAGTATTCAGAGATCACTAGTGTGGCTTTGGGGTATAGCAGTCCTAAGTTTTTCCTGCTAGGTATCTCTGCAGAGTACGAATATTTTGTAAATTCAGGGCTGACGTGAGCCCTGCACTGGGGTCACAAAGAACAACTTTTACCAGTGTTTAAGCAGAGGGACTTCTGCTATTAATGTTGTGGCTTGGGTCTTTACAAATATGAATGAAAGCACAGAAATCTGTCATGTATTGGGGCTTGGTGCTTTCAATGCTTTAAAGGGAACTTAAAACGAACTTATTCATAGCAAAATAATTGTTACCACTGTAATGTTGCAATACCACCGCAGAGTTGTTCTCCCTAATGTGTTAAAGTACTGCTCTTTCTCTTCTACTTTGACCATTTTTATTTGTTGATATGTCCCTAAGCCTAAGAGAATACTAACCAATTAGACTACTTTGCTGTGTATATATATGTCTTTAAACACAAGGAACAATGTTAAAATTACAGTGGCTGTGTTAATAGTTCCAGCGGCATTTGTTTGAAGCTGCCTTTGAGCATCTTGTTTGAAATCAATCATGTTTCTCTCTTGCTTTTACTAATAATACGCTCTGGCACTTTGCTGAACAAAATCATATGTCATTAAGGGCTGCTACACATAATTTTAAAAATGTAAGTGGACACAATTCTTATACCATTCTTACATTATAAATCCAGTCCTTAATATATAGTAACCCTTTTTATTCACATAATTTAATAGCACAGAACTTGTGTAGAAATTGTGAATGCTCATGTTGAATATAGCTAGCACAAATTTATTCTTGTTTTTATGGTCAGTAGTCCTTAAGTTAAATTGTAACATGAAGGAAGACAAATGCTACCTTGCACAATAACCACAGTTCTCAGGGACCCACTCGAGACACATATCATTAGAGAGAAATCTCTGTCTGTCTAGTGTATAACATAGAGGCAGTTTCTGTCCTCGTGTTGTCTGTGGAGTTTCTTGTCTCTTAGCACTGAGGGGCACAAGGGAAGCACCAAATAGCCTGCCATAAAATAGGGTGCAACACAAAGCAGGATGTGAGTTTGAATATCAAATACTAACAGTACTGTTAATTCATCTCCTACTAGCATTTGAATTGTTTAGTAGTCTCAGGGCTCCTATTATATTGCTTATTGCTTTTACTCTTCAGTGTTGCATGGGAGCAAAATTATTCACTTCGGTCTGCCAAAGGAGTAAAGATCTTTAAAGATCTCAGTATTGTGAAATGTGGAAATTCAGAGTGTATGTTTGTAAATGTCGACCTCAGAGCAAAACTGATGGAATAGATGAAATGGAATTCAGATATTCTTTGAATTTTAAAAAAGTGGAAGTCGGCAGCTATGCTGCCTTGTTTAGTATTAGGTAAATACATAGCTTGAATTTTTTTCCATGTCAAAACCTAAAAAATGGGATGCATCTGTTTTCTCATCCTGATGCCCTGAGTTTTCAGTGACTTGGGACTGATGAGGCATTAAACTAGTCCCACTTCATATGTTAAAACTACCTCCCTTATCTTACTTCTCCTCACTGGGCTCTTGAAGAGAAGAGAATATTGAGTTCTTGAATATTTTCATATTTGAATATGAAAATGCTAGTACATGGGAGTCAAAATATCTCAACTGTGAGAGTATGTCTCTTATTTATGCAAGAAATTAGAGGGATAGCATTATATGCGGTGATACTAATTTCTGTGGTAAAATTGTCCCCTTTTAGACTTGGATTGTGCTAATCAGTCTTGGGGTTTCTATGCATGCAATGTCTTATTGAGCCCAAAATATTTTCTTAATACTGCCGTTAAGCTTGTAAATGAGTGACAGCAATACTTGTAGTTAGGAAACTTGTGGACTACATGACAATAAAGTGAGGTCAGCATGAGAACAAGGCAGTCTGAATTGTGCCTCTATTGTCTTGCAAAATCTACCAGCTTCCAGAGAGTACAGTTCCATTTGTCTAGCTTGATAAGTTGCTATATATTAATAATTTAAAATGCACTTCCTTAAACCAACAGCTGTGCCTTAGCACTTGAAAGGGAAAATACCTCGTATCAGCGTCAGAGCGCTGTAACAGATGTGTAAGTCTATCACAAAAAAATCGAAAACACTTTTTTTTTCCAACTGAAGACTTGTAACCAAATAGCTCTTTTGCTGAGGAGACTTCCGTTCCTTAACCAGCACTTGTTTCTCAGGTTTTGTGCTGTAGGTTCTTAGGCGTGACTTTGTTGTACCTGCTAATTTTTCCAGGCAATACGCAGTCTGCCAAAAGGTGTGTCTTACGTTGTTCAAATACCTTTGCTCCTGGTGCTAAATGGGTAGCTGCTTGCTTTTTATCTGGCAGCATCATGCATGTGTATATCAGAGATTGTTTACTAAAACACTGGGCATTTGTTTTGAACTAAACAGCTATCAGTAGAGTTAACTGTTCTCTTGGAGTTTTTCACAGAATTATATTGCTATTGGCTGTGCAGAAATTCACAGTTACATATGTTGACCTGGTGGCTAAAGAAGCTTAAATTTTCAGAATCTTCCACTGACAAATGATCGAAGTTGTGGGGAGTATCAGCTCTATTTATCAAAAGACATTTTGAATAAATACGGAATTAATTGGGAGGAGTACCATGACTGGCTCAAAATGAAGTGAAATTATTAAAAATGCTGGTTTAATAAGTATCATTTCTTAAGTTATGTTGCGTAAAAAGATGAACATGAAATATATCACTCTAAGATGTATGTTGCTAATACGGTGTCAGAGCAAAGCTGATGTTTTCTCAGGAAAAAAATTTGCTTTTGGTTGTGGGTTTGGGGGTTTCTTTAGTTTGTTTTTTTTTTTTTTCATGTCGTTAGAAAACATTCCAGTTTAACTACTGATTTTTTTGGGGTCTTGAATCTCAACAAAAGGAGCCCGGCGCAGCCGAGGAAGGCGGAACGCAGGGCAAGTTGGTGGAGGCGCTGAGGCAGATGAGAATTACTCATAGGGGGAACTACCGGCAGCTGCTGGAGGAGATGCTCGCGGGGTTCCGCCTGGCGCAGGGTGCGGGTGCGGAGCGCCCGGCGCAGCCCCGGGCGGACACCGACCCCGCGCACCGCCCGCCCGACCGCAGCAGCGACGCGCACTCCTAGTGCGGATACAGCGAGCCCGACACCTCGCCTGCCCGGCCTCTGCTTGCCTCGGGGTGTGTGTGGCTATCCCCGAGAAGACTGTCTGGGTTTGCTGCGGTTGTTTGTACAGGTTGTTTATACGGAGCGCTTATTTCCTTAGGGGGTTCAGCTACTGTGGTGTTATTATGGTAATTGCATCTTGCGTTGTATAGCAAGAAGTTAACTTGCCGTTTGAGATTTTGGGGGTCCTTTTTCTTCCTTTTTTTTTTTTTTTTTTCTTTTTTTTTTAAATCCTGTGACACTGACAACAGGAAGCTCACATGATAATGCAAAAATAAATTTTAGGATTTTTTCTTTTAAATGTATTTTAAATAATAATTTGGATGGTATGGATTTGTTCATTGTATAGCAATTCACATCTTAGTTGTATCTTTTGTGCAATTTAATTGACATACAAATTCTTCAGTCTTTTCTTCCCCAGCATCATATACTGCATGTTTGTGTTTGAATTATGTATAGTTTCTATCACAACTAAAGTACAAAAGCTATTTCATTTTAGGTTGCCACTTGTGAAATGTGTTTGATTTTATATTTTTTTCTTTTTTTCCAATTTAGATTGTACCCACTGTTCATCATAAGTACTGATTTTTCTAGACAATTGTATTATGACTTCCCAGACTGTAGCATAACATATATCCAGAAATGAAAATGTACTTAGATTTAGTACCTAGTGTCAAGTTATAATAATTTGTGTTCAAGTGAAAATAAAACATATGCGGTGGAATAATTTCTGTATGCATATTGACTCTTTTAAGCAAGTAATAAACTTTCTTTGAAGCGTTATTCTGACATGACTTGAAACTTTTCATGGCTTCTCACATTAACTCACGTGACATTCATTAGTTTCTACAAATCTTTGAGTAATTTTGGGTTTGGATCATTCATCATAATCCTCTATTTGGGCAGCACTGCTCAGGTTCAAGTTTACCATCAGCCATACACATGAATAAGGTATTCTACTGAATTTTGCTCCCTACCAAATCTTTTCCTTCTCTCTTGGGGTGCAACACATATGTACTTCTACAGTGGTGGTAACTCATCTCCTAATAAGTGAAATCTGAATTCTTGTGTCCATGGTCAGTTCATAATATAGAACATTTGCTCACAAATATAATTGTTCAAAATAGGTACAAATTTCACTGCCTTAATAAAAAAGAGCCTGTGGGAATTTTTTGTGGACCAGAAATACCTGAAGAGCTGAACTCCTTAGTATTTTGTGGGATTATTTTTGTTTTGTAGTACATAGATGTGTCATGTATTGACTGTTGTGATTTAGTACAACTTTAGATAAATCTTGGGGTTTAAATCTTTACTGGATTCATGTTTTATAAAAGTAAGTTCCCTCATGATGTTGACAAACAGCAAATAGTTGTGTGTGGAAGCGGGCAGGTATGGAAAACAAGGAAAATGTTGTCTGTCTTACACTAGAATTCTGAATTATGCCACTGAAATCCAAAGTGCAACAAAATGTTTTCATTTGTATGGTGAGTAGTAATGTTTCTCCTCTTCTTTTCCTGTAGGGTGCTGGAGATCTAGAAGATACGTGGTAGCCTTACAAATCTACTAAAATGCTTTTGATTCTGAAAGGGGGAAAAAAAACTTTTAAATCTGATTTCTTCAATTCAAGGGAAAAATTCTGGTGGATTTCCAACATTTTGTGAAATGGGCAGAAAGATATTAAAATTTTCCATCATTTGTTCATTTTTGTGTTTTCTGATATTGCCACTCTTAGCATTGCCTGTACTACAGTATTTTTACCAGCCTCAGGCATATACTGGTTACATCTGTAATGAACTTTGCCCCTAAGAAGGAAGGAAGGAGTCTCTCAGCAGATCACTGTATGTACCTGAGGTGCATGGGATCGTAGGTGTACTCTGAAGATACACTGTGGCTCAATGAAACGTGCAACATGCAAGCATGAGAGAGTACAAGTAATTGTTGGAGACATTACTTATTTTACTTTACCGAGTTGGAAGGCTTTGCAGCTCTGTGGCTTGGAAGTCATTTTAATTGGGCAATACGCTATCAGATGTGTTTTTTTGGTTTTTGTTTTGTTTGTTTGTTTGTTTTGGTTTTTTGTTTTGTTTTTTTTGGGTTTTTTTTGTTTTTTTTTGTTTTTTTATTTTCCAATTTTACGTGTATTACCAGACCGTTAGGTTTCCCTGCGGTGTCCAAATTGTGATACATTGCCTACTGCTTGCTTGAAGATAAGTGTATTTGGCAATAATATATGAAGATTCTAGGCATCTAAAACCAGTAAGAATTTTACGCATGTGTACAACACACCCTTAAACTCTTGCTAGAGAAAAATCTTTTAAAAAAAACCAAACTGGTGAATTTATAGTTAGTAGTGACTTGCTTTGACATCTCTCACAGCTGCAGGTTTTTTTTAAAAATGCTGAAAATTTGCCTTTATTATAATGTAAATTGTGATTATTTTTTGTTCTATATGTGGTTTTCTATAGTTTTTTGATTTTTTTTTTCAGCTTAAGATACAGAAGTCTTGTGTAATATGGGTATAATTTTTAATTGTTTGCATTATTTTCAAAGTTCAAATTATCACTTTGAGATTACTATAAATACACTTAAAATTATCTATTTTAAATTAAGAAAATATTAGAGATATTTTCATGGGTTCAATGACCTTTCATTTTATAAGCAATGGGCATGGTACAGAGTGGCTGTCATGTAAGGTACTTGAAGATTCTTAGTTTAATTCTATTTTTGCAATAACCTTGACTTTTTTTCTGACTTCTTTGAGTTGTGCATGTAATGAGTCCAGTAAATGCTGAAAATGGGGAAGAGTAAAGTATTTATCTAAAATAAAAGCTATTGGGGAGGGGAAACAATGAATGTATCCATCTGTACATGATTTACATGCTGTGGATGCCTTGTAAACATTTTCCTATTTGTTTAAACTGTGTTTCAGCGAGGATGTAATTGCCCTTGTGTGTAGTTTTAAGCTAATGACAGTCATCAACTGGTTTTGTGTGAAATGAAATTCATGGTATTTTTCTGTAACTTTATCCCCATGGTGAGTCTGTAAAAAAAACCACACACTCTTTCATACTGGTGCCGAAGGCCAGCTTTCCCAGCCATTTTGATTCACTGTGTATTTGATTTTTTTTTTTGATTTTT
>VXAU01000084.1:384793-430756 GCA_013399695.1 Formicarius rufipectus | reverse complement strand
TTTTTTTGGTCTAGAGAGGATTATTGCCACAATATATTTTATTTATTCATTAGATTTTAGCCTTGTAAGTTAAAGTGTTTTAAATGATGATGTTAACAGGTATTTGTCCCTTTACTGGTTTTTTTGGGGTTGTTAAAAGATAGGGAATGAAGAATGCAAAATGGTTTATTGTTCAGACTGTCCGCTCTGGTCCAACCCTGTACTGATAGTACCTTCCCAGTATGATATTGTGATGTTTCATACAATACAGTGAACATAACCAACTTGTTATCTTCAATAAAGGATTGCTAAAACAGTGTGACATGGTTTTGATTTTCTTGACTAGGACTTACTAAGAAGATGCAAGTGCTCTGTATAAAAAGCTAACCCAGTAGGAATTATGAGGTGTCTCTTAGTTAATGGATTTGTGTTTGTTCTGTAACAAATGTGATCCTTTGTCACAGTAAGGCAGAAGTCTCAAAGTGGACATTTCTGTGGGAGACAGAAGAGTGTAAACAACATTTAGTGCTCCTGAGGCAAGTCTGTCCCAAGTTCGTGGAGTGAGTCTTAGTCCAGCTACAGAAGAACGTTCAAGTCTAAAAATTCAGATTAAACTTTTTAGTCAATGCATTTCTTGAAGTTTCTTAAAAATCTAAGGTTAGACTTACAAAGTTTCACTGCCATACAGTGTTTTGGATAGACATTTCTCTAATGTTAATGCTCTTGTTTTAAAACTTACATTTATCTTCCCCTCCCCACACTTATAAATGAAGTTGTTTAGTTCAGTGGAAGAGAACAAAATCATCTATGATACTGATCCTGAAGGGTAATAATCTGCCTGAAGAGTGTTACTGTAGACTTGCTGTCTCTATGAACAACCTGTAGATTTTTGTGTCCGTAAATTTGTAATTTCTTTGAGCTTTTCTGTTGGACCTGCTTGTACAGCATAATCTCTGCATACTTTCCTCATGGGCTGCAATTTTAATGAGGAGAGTTCTTGTACTCCATAGGCACCACCCCTTTGAACGCTGATTTGTGTAATTTTTTTTAATTTTTTTTTTTTTTTTACATTATGTGGATAGTCTCCCTGTAGTAAAAGGGTTTGTGCTTTCATCGTATAGAAGAGAAGCATGGACACAGGTTTTTCAAAAGAGAAGGACCATAGCTTGCACAGCTACATCAAAATGTAAATCAAGACAGCTTTTTCTCCGGTAAATTAGCACTTCTTGGCATTCATGCATCCACCTGGTTATGAATTCTAATCATGTTTTCAGTTTAATCAAAATACTATGTGGATTCCAGCAGCCTGGGAAAAAGGAAAACTATGCTTGTTGACTTTCTGTTCTTAGTGTGAGAAGTTTGAGTTTGGTAAGATTATTTCAGGTATTTGCCATTACTTTTCAATTTTAACATTTGTTTTTAAATTATGTTGTCCCCCAGTAACTAAGGTAAGGATATTTCTGTGGAATGCTGGGCCTGGGAAGTATCCACCTCGGGTCTTCCTGATGTGTCAGATTCAGCTTGACTTCGTTGTTGTGACTTCAGTAACAACGGAGTGCATGTTCTCAGAACTGGTCTCTGATAATCTTAAGCAAAATAAAGCTCTGTTTTAACTGCTCCTCATTAACAGAACAAGGAATAATGAAGTAGATGCAAATGTAAGTGGTGTCACTGTGACCTTCTCCGGAGTCTCCTATGAGACGTAGTTAACTACTATGAGAGTCTCCTCTTAATAGATTGGTTCTTCATGTGGTTATTTGAGCCTGTGTGCAAACCTTGCCAGGACTTGGCCAACATATCCATACTTTTCATGGCCCTTATGTGAATCTGATGCTGATGGGACTGTTTGGGTGGAGTTAAAAAAACAAAAACAAACAAAAAAACACAGAGAAACGAGACCACAAAACCAAACAGACTGTGCACTCGAAATTGTTGTCAGTTCTAACACATTCCAGGCTAGCTGTTAGTGGCTAGGTAGCTTCTTGGTACCGTGTATGAAGTGGAGTTCAGCCAGCCACTTCATCTCTGAGCTTTCGTACGCTGTCAGCCACAGTCACTGGCTTAAAAAGTAGAATTAGCCCCAGAAAACCAGTCAATTTTTCTTTTGCACTTTAAACATTCATAGTGGAAATCAGTAGGAACTTGAGGTTAGTTATAGCATTGAACCAAACTGCAGTGGGCAGTTTTTAAACTCTGGGAAACGAAGCAAAAAGTGATGCTTCCTAACATTAGGTTCCACCTCTGTACTGACAGAAAAAACCCCACATTGCTAAGCAGTTTTTCATCAATCAGCTAATTTGAGTTTTATTGGACTAAAAACTAAATTTTAGGATTTAAGGATTGTCTACTGAAGGCACGTTGGTTTTGCTTCTTTATAGTTCTTTTGTAGCTCTAAAATGAAAACTAAGAGGGCTGTAGCTGCATTGGTACAGGTAAGCAACTGCGTGCTTTCAGAGATGGAGGCAATTTGACAAAACCAGAAGAAAGTACCCAAAGTCACTGAATTTATTCAGCATAATACAGGTAAGCATGCAATTTATGCAGTTGAAGCTCTACCTGGGGTCTCATGACTTTGTAGCTTGTTTCTGTGTGCTAATGTGAACTTGTCCTGCTTATGTTTATTTGGACTTTCACTATACAGACTTGACTTAGCTATGCTTGATTTGTACCATCTCATATTCCCACCTGGCTGCTTCTATGTTGATCAAAAGATGACCAACTTTTGCATGTTAGCATGACTGGACCTGCTGTTTATGTTCAGCTCACTGCTTGGAGTCGCATCTTGTTTCCACCATTCACCCTGTTATGCTCTTAGTCAGTGCAGCTTGTGCTTGGCTTTGTACATCTGAAAGGTTGTGTTCCCCCAAAGACCTTATTTTAACTTCAGAAATTGTAAAGCTCTCTTTTGCTGTAGTGCCTGGATTTAAAAGCTGACTGGGATTATTGAGATCTTCCTTCTCTGTTGATGAGCACTTCCTGCTTGTACCCTTGGCTCTCCTTACTTAAGTGCAGCCTGACCAGGAATTCCCAACAGAAACTGTCTTTGTTGTGCTGATACTGTATTTAGTGACTGTGAATTAACAGCACCTAATGATTGCATCAGCACCTGCTTTTAAAACTTCACGAAGACTGATAAAGGTTCTGGTTGTGAGGATGGGTTGATAGGAGAGAAAAGTAATGGATATTCTGCAGCAGTTTGGTAATCTTTGTCTGAAAGCAGTTGGCCTTCCTGGTAAAGGAAGAAAAACACCGTGTAGTAGGAAGATGCATTCTGATGACTTGTGGCAACTAATTGAAACAGTCTTCTTGTAAATAATTTCCCCTGTTGTGTCAAGTCTGTTTCAGAAATTACTTTTACTCCGGTTTTCTTCTTTCTTGGACTTTCTGGAATTTAAGGTGACTTTTGGAAAAGTTGAGTGTATGGTGTAATAATGTTTGATGTTGTAAGGACACTGCTATTAACCTTTAGAAAGCTGAAAAAAATGAAATGCATGAGTCCCCTAATGATGATCTTGGAAGTTTGTCAGATCTTTAAACATATAAATACTGCTTTTATAATTTTGAAATAGCTATAAAGCTTAAGTGAAAGAAATTGGACAGAAATTCATAGAATGAAAATTCTATCTTGTTAGATAAAACACTACTTTCAGGAGTTGGTATCCAGAACTTGGAAAGGATACCCAAAAATGGATGTTATATTCCTTGCCAAGAGTATTATTTGTTTTCCTTGCAAAGTCTGAATTGTCCTTATAAACGTGGTAAAAGAGAACCTGGTGAAAATGCACCTCTCTGCACCTCTTCTTTGGGGAGTGAACATTAAACATAGTTTAGTAAATATCTGATGTTTAACAGTTAGCTAGAAACATTCAAGTAAATGCATTTTAACTATGAAGCAAAATGCATCTTTGAAGTCTGATCACACTAATGACAATATATTTCCTTTTTTTTAAGGAAACTTCTTAACACCATCCCTATCAAGTTGATTCTGTGGATATTGTTTTTGTTTTGTTTGGCAGGTTACTCGCATGCAAAGTGGTGGGTGTCTGCTTAATCTTGGACAAATAATTTACAGTATTTCATTTGTTATTCTTAGAAGAAATGGGGTAATTTGCTCTGAGATTTTTTTTATGCTTTTATCTATCTTCATAAATACAGCTAAGTTTAATTGTGCAATAAGGATTTTGGCCTGGCTGGGTAAAACAGATGTGTTTTTCTAGTATATTTAAAATAACAATATTTCACCTTTGGGAGCAGAGAATGTAAGAAATCAGTGCAAAATACTTTTTCTGGCTCCAATAAATCTGCATTTAATTTGGAAGGATACCATTGCAGGAAATATTCCACTAACACAAACAGTGTGGTGACATGTTTCGAAGTGAGGTGCTTTACAAGAACTTCTCAGGCTCTGCTTTTAGGTAGTACTTTTGGCATTGTGCTGGCTGTGAAATTTTAGAAAGGTGAAACATATTTTACATTCATCTCCTCATTCCTGTTGGTCCTTACCTTAAGAACATACAGCAAGTTCCATGATACGGCTTCATCATTTCAATACCCACTCAATTTATTGAAGGGGAAGACACATAGATCCAAGTGTGTAATTGCACCAACTTTTTTTTTACATGTGGCTACCATATTTCAGGTGCTGTTTCTGTAACTGTTTTGTTTTTTGGCTTGTTTTTTTATTAAGTTATATCTTCTAGATGTAACTTCCCATATGATCTTAGTAGCCATTATGCTTAGAACTGCCTTAGATAAAAGCTTTTGGATTAAATGAAAGGAGAAAAAACATACAAAATGGATATTATGTGAACACTGACTTAAAGATTTTACACCCCTGTCTTCCTATTCAGCCTTCAATACTGAAATAATTGGAAGACCTGTCTTTGAAATGCAAACAGGACATTCACTCAGGATAAAACCAGTGTGTTGAAGTGCTTGGTGCTGCAGACTTCAGACAGCCTAACAGAGCTAACAGTATGAGAACCATGGGAGATTCTGTGTGTGTGTGTGTGTATATAAATATATATATAAAATGAAAAGCAGGCATGCTTTAATTACTCTTGAGGTGGGGGGAATAGGTATGTGTAATAGTTACGGCTCCACCATTTGAGTGACAGGAACAGAGAGGGGGACGTAAATGCACTATGTGGATGTTTGCAGAATGTGGGATTACGTTTGTTCACTAATATAAACAAGTTAGGTGCCAAAACTATTTTATGCAGACACATAACGTGCAATCTGGCACCAAAAAGCCCACACAACTCAGTGGATTCATAAAGTTCAAAATGGTAAGGGTGGTACTTGCTGCTGGTGATGTTTTCTTCGCCTTCACCAAGCAGCACTTTCACCCATATAAGCTGGATTCTTGAATGCCAGGCAATTACAAAACAAAGCTTGGTTCAGGCACTGTTTAGGACTTAGAATCAGGGCTTTAGCAGTTCTAATTTATGGACAATAAGGATTGCCTTCAGTTTTAGTCTTTGTAAGTTCATGGAAATATGAAAATGGCTGTTTAGAGTAGTGGAATGTTTCCTTGATGCACAGGTCTAATTCGTGCTGGCCAGAGCACCCCTTCCTTGAACACAGAATCTTGCATGTGCCTGCTCTTGCTGTGTAGCATGCCATGTCCATCCACCTGAACTGCAGAACTGAGGGTTTGTTAATTTGGGGTTTTTTAATAGAATATATATTTCTAATTCTTTGTTTTTATTCCCAATATTCACTTAAATTCTTAGACACTCACTTGCATTACTGCACTGCTATGGTCTGATGACCCAGGAAATGTTGGTCCAAAGCAGCCATTGTAAAAACCTTGGGTTGCACTTCAGTACTAATGAGTGAGGTTTTCTGTACAAAGACTGGAGATTTTTAATATGAACTGAACTCTTTTGGCAGGAAATTTTTTCACCAGAGTACAACCTGTGTAGGCTTGATCAGGAAATGCTTGTCACCAACTTGATACATGTGAAAACACAAATTATTTGCAGGAAGGCCTAGCTGGATGCACTGAGAGAGACTGGGAAAAGGAGTCAATTCATATGGAGCACCATATATAACTGATACTATGTAAGTAATTCCTGCAGGTGGGGAAACTGGGAAAAGCAGCAGAGCTTGTGTAGTGTGGCAATAGCTGTGCTTGTGCAGTGACAGCCCTGCAGAACACAGTATTCCTTGCCTGGCAGCCCCTCCCTGTAAATCCTTTCATGCTTCCACATGATGAAATGCTTCATGCTCCACAGACCAAAACTTGCTCCCCAGTTACTACTGAGCAAATGTAAGCTTTTGTCAGTGATAAGCCCCAGCAAAGAGAGATGTAGGTTGTGGTTGCTGCCTTTTGATAACCCAAAGGATGGATGTGGTGGTGATGCAGTGCAATGCCATTTTATTATTATTATTTTAATTATTATTATTTTTTGGGCTTCTGCTTGGCTTCCTGTTGGGCTGCCTGGCTGTGCTGTCTGTATTGCAGATCTCCCCTTTCAGGGATGTTTCAGTAACACAAAGTCACTCTTGAGTTTATAGCCATCCAAACCTCAGCTACAGCCTGCCAGGGTTCACTACTGTGCAGTGTCAGTTCACACAAGGGTAAAATCGAGTTCTGAGTCTCTTGCTCAGAAAGGTGTTAAGGAATAGGTTGGAAAAGAAAATCTTTTGAAACTGTCATTCCCCAGGACAGAAATGTGATGGGTGAATGCCATAAAGAGAGGAGTGTAAATTGAGAAGGGTGCAGTTAGGCGAGTGAGAGGTAACAAACCTTTTTTTAAGGAAGTTTTAATATGGGTGTGTGACAGTGTAGTGTTTGTCCCGCTGCAGGGGAGGGCATCCAGAAGGGGGCAACGCTCTGTGCTGCTGTTCCTGCAGCTATGATAACAGCAAGAATTAGTGGGGAATTGTTTTCATTAGTAAGTAGTGGGAGACACTGGCCGTGCTGATCAGCCGTGGGGGCAGGGGCTGGCTGCCTCCTTCCCCTGAAACCTGCCCCTGACATGTCACATGGGCCAAGAAGTAGCTAATTACAGCATTTATAATGACATCAGCTTTTAATGGCATAGTCCGCTAGTGGACTAGGAGCACTAAAAAAGTAACAAACCCCCACCAAGCCACGTAGGAGTCCTATGCAGTTACATTTTGCCTCCCCGAGGACTTCAGGCTGATGCCTGAAACTTCAGACATGCTCATGGATTCCCAGGGTAAAAGATACTGTGTGAGAAGCTTGTTCCTGGAGACCATCTCTTGACAGCTGCCCTCGGGTCAAGAGAGGACTTTCCTAGTGCTGAGTGAAAGGTAGCTTGAAAGGTCAGATTATCCACCAACCTCGTGGGAGCTGCTGAGGAAAAACTGAAGCCATCCTGTCTGGCTTTTTACATAGGCATAAAGCTGGCCCTGAGTCTGGAAATGAGGTTATATTTAGTGGTAAAGTGCATTATGTCAGACCAGTTCCAGTGGCAACAAACCTTTTAATGAAAAAAGCATTAAGCAAGAGAACTTTTTAACAATAAATGTCTTCCTACACTTAGCACATTAGGGTGCATAATCACTCCTCTGCGTGGTTTTCAGCATAATATGTATGGTATTGAGTAACCGGCAAGCTACTTGGCATTTGTAGAGCATCAAACAGTAGATGACTAAGTCAGTCAGTGCATCTAAATAATTATATATAAGAAATACTTGTGGAAATTAACCCCTCCATCTTAGAGAAATAACCATGGCAATCTGTGTGGAGATAGCAGCTATTACTGCCCACATGCCGATTGGTTTTGTTTCCCTACCTAACCCTGAGGTAAACAGAGTAACTGGCAGAGAATATGAAGTGTTTTCTTTATTACTTAATGCTTTTCAGTGGATTCTGCTAACGCAGTTGCACTGGCTAGTTACTCCTGCTAAACTACAAAATTGCCCAGGAGGGGACCTTTTGAGAATTGCTTGAGAGCAAGCCAGAAGCATAATGCCTGCATACATAAAATGTATTTTAAAACGAAAAAGTTAAAGCTCAGTGGGAGTTGTTGGTGATCAGCCTCTCTTAAGATGAAGTTTACGGTTTTCCTTTATCAAATAATTTTAAGGCAAGCAACTCCTCAGGATGAGGAGAAGGAAAAGAAAGGTCTGTAATAACAACAAAACACCTGTGTGGTTTTATTTTTAGTCTGTGGGGAAAAGCATACAGGAGACAATACCAGATTCTTGGGCTTGTTCCCCTGAGTCCCTGTATCATCCAGACCTATTTTCACGCTCCTTGGCTGTTTATTTCCTGCAGGTTTTCTGGAAGAATTTTTAGTATTCAAGATCCAGATTTCTCTCCCCTAAGTGTGCCTGTGTTCCGCCGGCACCTGCTTACGCTTCAGCATTCCTTGTGTAGCAGCGCGGAGTTGATCTCAAATACGACCGGAGTCTGGCTGTGAGCCCACTGAGTGCGAGCCTAAAAACTCTGAGGCTCACCAAGACCGCCACTCGGTGGTTTCCAGGACGGTGCTTGGCCTGTTTTAACCTCTCGGCGATCGTGTCGCTGTCGCTTGGCCTGCCCCGCAGCCCCACACGGATCCTTCTGCCCGCGGCCCCCGCCGCCCGTACAATAATCCTCCTCTTTACAGCCGCACGCCGGGCAATTAAGACACGATCTGTCCTACTTAAGGTATAAATAAGCCTTTAATATTACTCGAGGATTACATTAGGACAAGGGGGGCTCTTTTGAAGGCACAGCTTTCGCACAGCGGGATTCGCAGAGCGGGCATTGGCCCCTGCGCTCCTGCAGGATGTTCAAGTAAGGGGGAAGTGATGGTTTCCAAATGGCACACACGGAGTGCTGTGGCAGCTTCGGACTACCGGAATTTGGCCCTTATCAGTTGTAAAAAGCATGCACGCGAAAGATAATCTCCCTTCAGATAAAGAAAACGTGGCCATGCAGACAATTATCATCGGGAAGTTTATGGACTTAAAGAGGTGAGGGTGGAGCTGAAATACTTACCTGGAACCACACTCCCAGTAGTGTTTTGTGTATTGGTGATGTAGTACTTGGTGAGCCGGAGTTAGGTCCCTGATGCTCTGCAGATTTCATGCATGACTCGGGATAAGCCACTCGTGGAATTTAAACCTTCTCCTCATCTTTGATTCCAGCAGTGCTGGTGGGTGTGACTGCCTTCTGCTCCCGGCAGTGAAGTGATAGGACTGTGTGATTACGTGACTTTCCCTAAGGGACGGACAAGAATGTAGTAAAGCAAATGCGGGACATGAAGGCTGTGGTTTCACTGGAGGGCTGCTGGGTCGAGTGGTTGTGCTTTGTGTCCTGGCCCATCTCCCTGCCTGCTGCCCTCCTCCTCCTCCCCGTGCTTGCCTGGCTGAAGCTTTGGTGTGGTCTCATTGGGACAGAACTTTATGAAGAATCTTTTTTTCAGACAAATCTGTTTTCCAGTCTGGCTCACTGCACATCTGGCTAAATACTTCACCTGGCATAAGGTGGGGGCAATGCAAGGCAAGAGCAAGCAGTCAGGGATAAGAGTTGATTAAATTAGCATGAAATGCTGGTGACCATCGAGAAACTGACTTCAGTCCCAGCCAGGTAGCATTGCCTATTGAGCAGCTATTTGACATGTTAAATTGCATATGTCTGTCCCAGTGATGTGCCAGAGATGCTTTCTTGGACTTCCAGAACTGCTCTTCTGTGTCTCAAGTATGTAAATGTCCTGACATGCCCTTTCTGTCATTGCATGCCCATGCTGCAAAATGGTAAAACATCGGGATCCTCACTTGGCCTGCATTCTTCAAAGGAGATGCTCACTGTGGCTTGTGGCAAGGGTTGCATGATGCATTGTGATGTGGGACCAAGCAAACCCAGAGCACAGCGGAGTGCCGCGAGTCTCTTCCCAGACATTCCTGGTGCTGGCACCGAGCCCTTTCTGCTCCTGACCATCCTGAGTCTCCCTGGCTTGGCTGACCCATCCACCTGTGGCAGGCAGCTGCATTTTGGTCACCCTTTACTCTTGCCTCTGACATGCTTACAACGTTTGTGTGCTTTTAGGTAGTTCAGGAAGCCATGGGCATGTTTAAACCTCTGAGTTTGGGGGTGGGGGGAAAGCAAGGTGGGAATTACTAGGTCTTGAGGTGTATGTGATGCAAGCTAAAAAAATTTCTGTATTTACACATTTCCTATTTTAATTGAAAGCTAAATCACTGAAATGAAACAATTGAAGTGGGAAGTGGTTTGCGTTGTACTAAATATGGATTTATGCCCTGAGTGTACTGTGACTGCCTGGAAACTTTTACAACTCACTGGTATGATTGTGCTAAGACTGTAGAGTCATTAGATGGGAGTGAGACTGTTCCAAATAATTTCCTACTTCTGAACTTCCTGGCAATACTGAATGACAGGCACTGAAACTACTGCCATTACTTCAGATGCTCTGGCATCTGATGCTGCAGGGGCTGAGGCTGCTGCCAGGCACTGCTGTGAGGAAGGGGAAGAAAAGGATTAAATCCATCAGTGTAAGCTGTTTCTTCATAGCTCAGCTACTGAAGAAATAGTGTGTTTGAGTAATTTGAATATTGCATGCTGGTCCTTAGTTTATAAACTTCCTTCATGGTTTAAGGCAAACATGATAAACACTTCTTTTAAGTCATACCCCAAACTTTTCTCCACTGCAGTTGCCCATAGGGGTTCCCCTGAGACCCTGACCCCATGGTCATGGGCAGGTGTTTACTTTTGCAGGTGATAAGACTACTCCTTGGCAGAAATACGTATTGCTTTGTGTGTCCTTTGGTATGCCTGGGCAGGGGCACTGCCTGGAGGGGGGATGTCTCCAGGTGATGGATGCAGGCTCGCTGATGGATTCAGGGCAGCTGAGGCTTAGGGCACACAGATGTGCACATGTGTGCATGCTTTGCAGACTTTGGGCAATGCTTTTTCCTGCCTAAAGTAGTAGAAAGGGGGAAAAGAGGGAGAAGGGAAAGATTCCTTTAAACTTTTCGTTTGGTTGGTTTTTAGTGTTTTGTTTTAATAAGAGGGGGAATGGATTTTAATAATGGGCAGTGGGTTTTTCTCTCGAGCTTTGCTTGTGCCTGTGCAGAGCTATCCTCTTCTGACCCAGGGTTAGCTCTGCATGTAGCAATCCCTCTCCTGTCTCATGCTGTGAATCCCAGAACTGGTAAGTGCCTTAGCGTTGTTAGTGCTTAAGAGTTGTGGGTGGGCTGGGTTGGGTTAGTTTGGGGGGTTGTTTTTCTAAGCTGAGAAAAAGAAGGACAGCCAACCCTTGTTTCTTCTTCGTTTGTATTGTTGCTTTTGGGCCAGTAGTTGTCAACACCTCATTCTCTTGCTGCCTGTGTTTAAATTACCCATATTCAGACTGCCTTAGGCAGGGGATACTGTGGCCTGTCTGGAAAGCTGCATATTTACTAATCTTTTACCGCAGTAAAAACCGAATTTCCCCCCTCTGTCGAAGGGAAAGAAGCTTGGTGCACCGGAGCAACAGTAAACATAACTGTGCTCAGCTGGTATGAACAATAGCATTTGATTATCTTGCTGAAGGTGCAGACTCTGCAGAAAATTGGCAGCATTTTGCCCTTTTTGTCCCTTTGGAACTTTGACCAGCTGGTCAGGATTGATTATCAACTCAGATGCTAATTGCACTGCTTCTCATTTCACTGAACCAAGGCGTGGTAGACAGCGGTTCTTTGCTGTGGTCCGAGTCTGCAGGACGAGACCCGTAAACTTCAATGGTTGAGGAGGAAGCGAAGAGCTTACCTATGGAGCTGCGTGAGAAGGGAGGTGTGGAGAACAATGGATTTGTTCAGAATGAGGCTTTTGATGACGACGGAACAGATACCAGTAGCCAAGAGGGAATGCCAAAACCGTGCGCTGTTGATGTGGACCCTGTGGCTGAGGAAGAGGCAGTGTTGAAGCCTTATGCCGGGATGCCAAAGGAAGTGCTGCTGAAGTTCTCCAGCCAAGCCCGGTATAGAGTCACCAGGGAGATTCTTTTCTGGCTCATAATCGCTGCTGCCCTTGCACTGGTGTGTGCTACGATTGCAATTATTGCCCTCTCTCCGAAGTGCCTGGACTGGTGGCAAGCTAGTCCTATTTATCAGATATATCCTCGTTCTTTCAAGGACAGCAACATGGATGGGAATGGGGATTTGAAAGGTGGGTCAATTTTCATTCTTGGTATGTGCAAAGTTGTGTAACAGTTGTTTCTGTGTGTGTGTATTAAAAAAAAAAAAAACTTAAAAAAATGTAAAAAACCACAGTTCAATAGACAAAGCCACCCTAATGGAGAGGGGAAAGAAAAGTAGTCCGACAACATTAACGGCAACTCACACTGTCGGGAATAAATTCAGGAGCTGCTTGCTCACGTTGTTAAGCCTAAACCGAAGTTAAAATGGATGTTGTGATGGAGAGATGGGGCTGAGAGTGCAAGCAGCAGCACAGCTGCCATCTGAGCAAAGTATCTCCACAAAACTGAGGTCAGTCAGGAGGATGGGTGGTACTGAGCACTTTGTTGTTTGGTTGGTCACTTATCCTACTGAAAACTAAAGCTGACAAAGAGGGGAGAAAGACGTGTTACTTCTTGTTTTGTTCGTAGTCTAGGTGTTTTTTTAGCTCTTAAGAGCTCATGGACAATGCCACTTCTCAGTATCTTAGCTGAGACTGCCTTGTGAAAAAGAAGGCTCAACACCGAAATGGACAATACGTTTATAAACAAGAAGCTGTGTAGCCACACCATGCTCGAGAGGCAAGAGGAGAGTAGAAACTGCACACCAGTAACAACATGTCAGGAAGATGAAAAGATTTGGGTTTAAAAATATTAGGAGAGGCTGTAGTGAGGTGTCCTTACAGAAAAAAAAACAGGAAAAATTCCATAAGAGACTTTTTCTAAGTTAGGGGGAAAAAAATGGGATCGTTACATTAAAACTGTGCTTCCCTCTGGGTGGTCTGATGATTAACTGATGTTATTGGGATTGGAAAAGCAATGCTTTTGCTGCTTTTTAACACAATATAGGAGTTTGTTTTTAGAAGTGGGTGTTTATTAAATGAAATTGTAAATGTTTTATAACACAGAGTATAAATTGGTTTAGATCTTTAATTCCTGTTTTATTTTCCATGCAAAATTGGCTTTGAATGGTTCCTGTCTTGTGCTCTCATGCTATCCCTGAAGAAATGTCAAGACTGTCCTTCTACCTGAGATCAGTGAAAAGAGGAGGTGGTTATGTACATAAGAGACCTGTGTACCATCTTTGAGAGCCCATGGCAGACTTAGATAAAAATCTTTTGTCTTCTCTAAACAAGTGATATCCTTTTCTTTTTAAATAGGTATCCAAGAAAAACTGGACCATATTACATATTTGAATATCAAAACTGTCTGGATCACCTCTTTCTTTAAGTCCCCTTTAAAAGACCTTGGATATGGAGCCGAAGACTTCAATGATGTTGATCCCATTTTTGGCTCCATGAGCGATTTTGAGAGTCTGATCGCAGCCATACATGACAGAGGTAAGCTGCACCTCCAGCAAAGGAACTATTAAAGAGGTGTACCTTACAGAGCAAGGATAGAACCCGAGATCTGAGTCTGTGCCCCTGGGAATGCCCCCCACGGTGGCACCGAGCAGAAGGAGATCGAGGTGCCAGCCAAGGGCACGGTGAGCTCCACAGCAGCAGGAGCTCTGTGATTGCTCCTTTCGTGCCTTTTGGAGCCGGGGCAGTGCTGGGAGCAGGACTGAAGGCACAGGGAGCTGCAGCAGCGGTGCTGGGTGGCAGCGTGTCCTCTGCAAGGCACGGTGCCCTCCGAGGGTGTTTGTGGGTGTGGGCTGGCACACCGTCTGTGCTCCCTCGTGCGTGTGCTGTAGGCATCCAAAGTCTGGGGGTCAGGGCTGAGGTGCAGTTGTTTATGACTGAACACGCAGGAACACACACTTCTTTGCTGTGATTTCATGCTTGGGTTGGTGCATTTATGCCTTAGACAAAATGTTTGCTCAGGTGTCTCTTCTTAACAGCCTTTGAGGTGAATGGAAAATGGTTTGCCAGTCCAAAAGCATTTAAGCTTTCAATAAGATGTCTAGCCTTCAGGAAGGGTGGTGAAGAACGTGTGCTCACTGGACGCTAGACTGGTGAGGTGCCTTTCCCACCTAGGAGGTGCGAGACAGAGGTTGAAGTCAGAGTTAGTGGAAGTGGTTCATAACAGCAAAAATCTGTTCTGATTATTTTTTTATTTCAGCCTTCTTTCCCTCCCAGGCAATGTGCTGGGGAGAGTGGTGCCAGCAAGATTTGTTCCAGCTACTCTCAAACTCTAGTTAGTCTGACTATTTTGGTAGTCTGAGACTTTTGTGTTCTCCTTCGCCAGACCTTTGGGATTGAAGAAGCCCAAACAACTTCTGATACTGCATTNGAAAAAAAAAAAAAAAAAAAAAAAGAACTTTGTCTTAAAAGACTAAATTTAAAGTTGTGGGTTGAGGTATTTTTTAAATTTTTTTTTTTTATGTTTTTGTTTGGATTTTAAGGGCTAAAAGTGATAATGGATTTAATACCAAACCACACAAGTGACAAACACCGATGGTTTCAGCTGAGTCGCAATCGGACTGGGAAGTACACAGACTACTACATCTGGCAGGACTGCAGGCAGGCTGATGGTTCAGTCATTCCTCCAAATAACTGGGTAAACACGGGAAGGGCCACAGCAAATCCCCAGCTGGATGCCAAAGCAGCTGTAGTGTGATTGCCCCAGAGCACGCTGGGTTAGAAGTGACTGTTGAGAGGGACAGACTGATGTTGCTGCATGAGCGAGTGCTGATGAAGATTTAAACAAGGTTAGGAGGGAAGTTCCTAACTGAAACAGGGTTTTAAAAATAACTTTACCTCAGTGTTAATCTGCATTGATTAAACAAACACAGAAAAGAAAAACTGTGCACAAGTTGTTCACACATGCCCCCTCCTGTGTCTGGGTACTCTGCTCCAGAAGCTTCATGTCAGCTCCTGTGAAATCATAGTTGGTAGGAGGGAAGTAAAACAGTGTGTGCTTGCCTTTCTCCCTCCCCCCTCTTTTTTTTTTCTCCCCTGGAAGGTGATCAGCCCAGAAAGTGTGTTGCCTATTTCAAGTAGATTCATCTGAAATTTGAACTGATGGGTTTAAGAACTTGTGTGTTCTAAAAACTCAAGGTGAAATCAATACTAGTACCAGTTAGGTATCCTAGTATTCATAGTTAATAACTAATAATAGTTAATATACTAGAAGTAATACTAGTACCAGTTAGTACACTACTATTAATAGGTAATAACTATTAATAATTAATGGTTAGTATACTGGAATTAATACGAGGACCAGTTAGTATAATTTCTCTTTAGAATCTTAAGAGCTGTCTTAGATTTTAGAATCTTCCATTACAGAGATGATGATAAAATTAACATTTTTAACATGCTGACCATTGGTGGTGCTTCAAAGGATAATACCAGATTGCAGAAAGCTCTAAGTTAACTAGAACTATTTTTAATAAGTTTTAGGAAAAGCAATCCCAAAATAAATGCTCCCACCCATGTTTTCCCCCTCTGTTCCAAGTAATTCCTAGTGAAGGTCTCATTAATTAAAAAAAAACCCCAAACCCCTCAACACTGAACAAGCAATACATGTGGCGAAGCACAACTAAAGGGAGAACAGCTAGTAGGAAAAAGAAATGAAAAATGTAAGTACCAAAGTGTACTCACAATGTAGTCCACTGCTTAGGCACTTCGTGCTTTATATGCTCCTAATGCCCCACACTTTAAAGTATGCATGAATGTTTGTTAAATTAGGAGTTCTTATCATCTCTTTCTCTCGTGTGGGCAGGTGAGTGTCTTTGGGAATTCCAGCTGGCAGTTTGACGATGTGAGAAAGCAATGTTATTTTCATCAGTTTGGCAAAGAACAGCCAGACCTAAATTTTCGCAGCCTTGCTGTCCAACAAGAAATCCATGTAAGTATGTGACCCACTGCTGCCGAGCCAACAGCAAAGCGGCCACTTCTACACTTGATTTCTCTGGTTACTCGTGCTGCACAATTTGCAGTTTAGTTGGAAGCAATTCAAGGATCGCAGCGTATGGAAACAACTGGAACAAAAAGGTGTCTAGAAAAGCATGATGTTTATAAGCAGAATTCAAGCTTTGTGCTGTAATGCTTCCAGTATCTGCTTTATTTCCAGTCTTTTTAATTTAAAAGCAAGCAAGGAACCCTCCCAAAAGTATGAATAAAATCGTCCTTGATTGGTAGTACTGGCAGCACGTGGTGTTGCAGTTCTCTGGATTTTAAGAAGCTACAGCTACTGCTTTTTTTTTACTGACTTGCCTCCCCTGCTCTCACGAGAGCCTGGCAAGATCTTGATGGTTTTTGTGTAACAGGTTACTTCACTTCAAAAGGAGCTCCCTTTTCCTGTCTCTTCCCACTAAAGTCTATCTTGAAATTGCTTTGATGCTTCAGGAGCCCTCTGCTTCTCCGCCTGACTTGTGAAAAACTGTTCATACTTAGCTCGCTATGGATCATACCTGTCCTTCAGCTGGAAGGGGTTTTTTCCCACCCTAGTTTATATTTATTTGGTTTTCAGGTCTTGTTAAGGTAGATTAAATAGGGTGGCACTTTCCCTCCTTACCTGCAGAGAGACTCTCCATCCCTTTGTTTAGCGGCTGCATCCTGAGGTTTTTCTCAAATGTGGATGGTGAGAATTTTACAACTTGACCAGAGGAGATGTCTGGGCAGAATCTTGGCAGTTGCACAGGTGCTTCTCCCTCCCAGCCCTACGATTTCTTTTACTTGCTTTGAAGTTGTTGCTAGCACTCGAATAATCCGATGCCACTGTCGCCTGGAAGTTGTTGACTGTGATCCACTCTACATCAAAAGCCAAGGATGAAGGCATTTAACGTGCTTGGATGTTGCATCCAGGACAATTAATGGAAATATTGACATGGAAGGTAAAACTGCTCCTGCACTGAAGCCTGTGCAGAGTTGATGTACTCAAGTGGAGAGAAGTTTTTATCTCTGTTGATACAAGGAGCTGTTAATTAGCCAGTCAGATGTGGGGATGGCACCTTGTTTTAGCTGAGAGATGTTTGCATTTTCAAGAAGGCCGAGGCAATGCTGATTTGAATTACAAGGAATGCCTGGGCTTGTGGATAAGGGGGAGATAGTGAGTTTCAATCTGACTTCATGTCTGATGACTTTGCACGGGAAAGAGAGCGATGCGAGTGCTTTCACAGTGAGAATGCTTTACTAAGGGAAGGCGGTGGTGCTCAGAACTTCATACCTGTCTGCATCATGTCTCCCCGAAGGCAATGTGGAATTCATTAAAATATGGAAAAGTGGGCTTGAACACGGGGAGTCTGACAATTGCTGCTTCTATTTCTCTCTTCCTTAAAGTTATACCTCATCAGATAATACAGCTACTTCAAGTGTTTGGATTTAATCCTTAAGAGTTTGCTACTTTGTGCTGTCGAATTTTGGTGCATTTCTTTGGCAGTAGTCTTCACAGTTGCCCAGTCCTACTGGGATGGTGTTGCTGGCTCTGTGGGGCCTTTCCCCTCATCACCCGAGTACTGCAAATCCTTGAAGAAACAAATCACTGCTGGACACACCTTTTAACTAAAGCATGAAACAAGACTGCTTTTGAGAGTGGTCTGTGAAGAACTCTGTTAGTAACCTCTCTGTGCCTTGATACTTCCATTAATGCCACCTCTTGCCATTCGCACCACTTTTTTCTATAACATCACACTTACTTTTTAATGGTCTTGGCTAACTATTTTCTTAATGGTACCTGATAGTTACTGAAACTCCAGTAGCAAAGAGATGCTCCATTTCCAATTCCAAAAGACAACGTGAAAACTAGTAAGTTTGGTCTCCTAACACCAAACTGTGGTGAATGCTTATGCATACTCATATTGAAGAAGAATCTTTGTCTATCATTTTAATTGAAAATCCTCTTCTGGAAGGTTAGAAGGACTGATCAGGAAGAAGATGGACTTTTGCAGAGAAGTTTAAGTCTTTGTTTTAGCCATGCAAGGGCATGCAAGAAGCCTAGCAGCCAGCAGGTTGTAGCTTTTGTGTAAATAAATGTAGACTGATCACAATGAGAACCATGTCAGGGCTTGATGTTTGCAGTGCTGATACCTGGTATTGCATTTGTGCTGAGCACAGGCATAGGTGTGGGTATTTTTTGGTAGATTCACTATCGGACAGACACCATACTGAGAGCCACTGCTTTCAGAACGGTGCTGCGAGAAAGTGCAGCTCAGTGAGGCAGAGTCTGGATTTGCCAGACAAAAATCTGTAAAGCTTGAGTGTGGACTAGTTCTAGTCCAGCCTATTCAGGCAAGTGTACTTCATACATTTTTTTAAAAGGCAATTCAATAGCTGCCTTCAAAAAAATAAGATTTTTTTCCTCAGATGAAGACAAATATTGTGTCTCAAAGAACATTTGCAGAAATCACTTGAGAGACTGAACTTTAGACTTTTTTTTGTTAAAACTAGAGCAATTAAAACTGGAGTAATAGTTATTGAAGTGGGATATAATTTTCCTAATAGTGACTAACCTCTCCATTTAATAGTGAAATTATAAATCAATAGCCATTGTAATGGTTGGATAATAATTTTGTGTTCCTGCAAATAAATAAGCCTGAAAATAAAATAAAACAAAACTCACAACAGTCAAGTCAGAGGGAACAAATGTTTTAAGAGCTCTATTGTGTAAAAGAAAATTGGTGGCATGAGGTCTGTGCAGAACAACATATTCCTGCCTATTTGAATCAATGTGTTCTAATTGCGTGCAGCCATGATGGGCATTCACCAAAAACAGTGCTTTATGGGTGAGATTAGAAACAGCTTTTGGCGAGTCATGCCCTGGCTTTGGTCTCCTGAATTTTGGGAGAAGTTACAGACTGGTCCTTCTCTTTTTTGTACTGGATAGAATAATAAGAAATGCTCTAGTTAGATCTTAGTTTGACCTTAGATCAACATGATTCACTTTGTCTTCCAGAAAAATTTTAAGTACAAAGTAAAAAATAGATTGTTATGTGTAAATACTTCCTAACAGGTTTAGCTTTCTTTTGAAGAGTATACTGTTTTGAATGGGGCAGGCTCACTTGAACGTCTCAATTTTTACCTTTCTCTAGGACATTATGAAATTTTGGCTCAACAAAGGAATCGATGGATTTAGTCTCAGCACTGTTAAATTTCTCTTAGAAGCAACGCATCTCCGAGATGAGCCTCAAGTGAACAAGTCTCAGAATGGAGTAATGTATATGTTCTGTCTTTGCTTTTGTCCTGCATTTCCTATGGAGACAAGAGGGTGCATGTTCTTAATTGTGGCTGTAGGAGAAGTGGGTCAGCATGTCTCTTGGAAGGTGTGTGGATGCTCTGCAGAGAGAGTGCTCATGACAGGGGGCTCCTGCTGGGCTGAGACTGTGGGTCAGTGAGATTCCTGCAGGCAGGGGTGCTCTGGGTGGAAGAACTGTCCAGATACACTTTGTATTTATCTCTGACACTGCTGCTTTGAATTTTCTTTTTAAAATAATTTGCTTTTCAGTTCATATTCTAAAAAGACTGATCTTGTGATTTTAGTAGTTGATTGGCTATCTTTGGGGAGCCCACTACAAGGAGGTAAGGCCAGAGTTCTTGCCTGCTTAGGATTCTGCAGCCGTCACTAGCATTCATTTCTTCTACATTGCAATTAAGAATTGGAGCAAAACTAAAAAAAATCTCACTTTGGCAGTAGGTCACAGTGAGGGGTGACCAGAGACACTCAAAAGCATGAACACTGCTACTTAGGCTATTTGCTTTTGCTGTGATAGTGAACCTGGTGATGTTCCCTGACAGTTTCAGCATTACGACCCTGTTCTCCTGTGGATGTGGAGATCATATAGAACTGGTCAGCTCCACAGGTATTGCTGATGTTGTGGTACCTTATGAAGGCATTGTCCATCTTTCCAGCTTGGTGTGTGGCCACAGCACCTGCTCAGTTGGCTAGTGCTATGAGTGGGCCTTGCCTCCTGAAGAATGGGATCCAAAATAATCAACCTTCTACTATTACATCTGCGCAGTTCAGCTCTGCACTGTCTTAGCATGCTAAACTCACTTCAGTTATAATGTATGTGGATAGGTGCACTGTCTCAGGAAAGGATGGGAAGAATTTGGGAAGGTCTGAAACCTAGAATATTGGTGAATAATGGGAAATACTATATCCTTCTTTAAGGAGAGTATCACTAGCTACTCCCAGCTCTACCACGACTACACGACCACGCAGGTTGGCATGCACGATATCATCCGTAGCTTCCGTCAGACCATGAATGAGTTCAGCAGAGAACCTGGCCGATACAGGTAATCGCTATTACAGCTGCTGAATTCTTCTCTAATATTCCACCCCTTCTGCTAGCAATACAATTTTTTTTTTTAATTTATTTTTTTTTAAAATAATGTTATATGCCACAAAAATGTGGAAATCCTCAAACGCAAGTAGTGGTGTGTAGGCTACACTATCCCTTCCCCAATGTGTGAGGAAAGGAAAGGAGTGGGCCCTGTTAGCTCTGCTCCATCTATAGACTGTAAAAGACTAAGCAGAATGGACCACCACTCTGACCATCACCCCTGTGCCTGTTCCATTGTTTAGTTTTAATAGTGCAGTTCAAGTCAGACATACAGTCAGAGATTGTTAAAGTCCCGGAATGGCTGAGTTTGGAAAGGACCTCTGGAGGTGCTCCGGTCCAAACCCTCTGTTCATTAGGGCCACCTAGAGGCCAGGAGTTTGTCCAGACAGCTTTTGAACATCTCCAAGAGTGGAGACTCTACAGCCTCCCTGGGAAACCTGTGCCAGGACTCAGTCACCATTGCAGTGGAAAAGTTTTCTGATGTTCATTGGGAAACACATTTCCCATGTTTCAGATTGTACTTGTTGCCTCTGGTCCTGGCACTGGTCACCACTGGAAAGAGCCTGGCTCTGTTGTCTTTGCCCCCTCCCTTCACGAACTTACATACACTGATGTGATCCCTCTGAGACCTCTCCAGGCTAAGCAGCCCCACCTCTCAGCCTTTCCTCATTGGAGAGATCTTTCAGTCCCTAATGGTCTCACTGGCTTCTTGCTGGACTCTCTCCAGCGTGCCCATGTCTCTCTGTACTGGGGAGCCCAAAGCTGGACACCACGCTGCAGATGTGGCCTCAAGAGTGCGAAGTAGAGGGGAAGCATCACCTCCCTCGACCTTCTAGCAACACTCTTAATGCAGCCCAGGATACCATAAGCCACCTGCAAGGGTACGATGATGGCTCATGGTCAACCTGGGGGACCCTCAGCTCCTCTTCTGTGAAGGAAAGCTGAAAATTGCTGGAAGGGACTGGGTGGACATGAATTCAGAAAGATAAGACTTCAGTCAGGTATTTTAGCCTTGTGTTGACTCTGTAGATTTTTTCACAAATTTCCAAGGAATATTTCTCTTTGACCCCTTGTTCCCTCTGTGTTCATCTTTTTTTGATGGGGAGAAGGGAAGTGAATGTAATTCTTAATGCTCTATGTCCAGCCATTTCTAGCTTTCTTCTGTTCTCTGCAACCAAGAATGAGCCAAAAAAAAAGATATGTTTTGTAATTCTTTGTAGATTTATGGGTTCTGGTGATGATGAGAAGGAAGACATTGAAGCAACAATGATGTATTATGGAACATCTTTTATCCAAGAAGCAGATTTTCCATTCAATTTCAACCTAATTAACATGAAAAATCTATCAGGCAACAGTATTTTTGAAGCTGTCGACTTGTGGATGAAAAACATGCCTGTGGGAAAATGGCCAAACTGGGCAGTAAGTGCTAGACCAGCTCTTACAGGAGGGGCTTGTTCCTTTTATGGTGGTACAATCACCCCAATACACACACACACATTGATTTCAGTGGGATCAGCAGCAGCCTGAACCCGTGACTGACTTGTAAAACCTCTCAGCTGCTGTAGCTGCAGTTGTTGGCACTGACTGGCTTTCCTACCCATCAATAAATGTTACGCTCCCCATGCAAGGATGACAGAAGGGAATTTATGATCATGCCTCTCCCTCAGTGTCTCCAGTGTAGGATGGGGCACTGAGTTAAAAGACTAGTGAAAATGGAATTGGTATCATTATCTTTGACCATAAACTGACTCACTGCAGTGGATTCTGGAACCCTCCCGAGGCCAGGGCAGAACAGAGCAGGCAGCTGAGGGCAGGTAACTTAAAACCTGCTCATCTTTGTTAGGAAGCACACTTGGAATGTTCAAGGGATCTTTTCAAAACAGACAGAGCAGTCTTCACACAGCAGAGAAAACGGCAGAAATCCGAGGAAACTGTAGCTGAGGAGAGTTATCTCTCCATCACTTCTGCCTCCTGCTGCTGGCAGGACTTCTTTGTACTAAGTTATTTGCGACAGAAGACTGTAATGGCACCAAGATAAAGCACCTCAGCCCTGGAGGGGGAAATCTACTGCCTTGTTAAATTAATCAGTTTCACATATGCATGAAATTTTCTAATATATGTTTAACAGAATGATGTTTTCTTCAGGTTGGAAGCCCTAATGCTGCTCGTATTTCATCTCGGATTGGGAAGGTGTATGTCAATGTTATGAATATGCTGCTTTTAACCCTCCCTGGTACTCCTGTAACTTACTATGGTGAAGAAATAGGCATGGAGAACATTGCATCAGAAAACGTAAGTGAAGAGCATGTAAACTCTGATCCTGTTGTTGCTTAGTTCCAACTAACAGAACCTTCAAAACCCCAAGAATTTTTGTCTCATACCCAGTCTTTCTCACTGCTTAAACTGTTTTCCCTGTTCCTCTTGGCAACACCACTGAACCACATCCGGAAGTGGCCAGGCCAGAGACCAGAACCAAGGTCTTGATGTGGGTCTGAACTGCTAGACTTCAGTTATGGTTGCTGACTTCTGTCCTTCTCTACATCAGACCAGCATGGTTTGCAGCAGTGTTGCTTTGCTTCCCTTCAGCAGAAAGGAGAGCCAGTGCCAACACTAGGCCTGGGCCAGTGGTTAACAGAGGTGTGTTACAGTCATGCGAGGCAAGGGAAACCGAGGCACCATCTCCTTCCTCCCATGAAGTACCCTGATCAGTATGTCAAGGTCCATTAATGATTTCCTAGCAGCTATTTGAAGGAAATTGGAGTTCACGAGTATGTACAGTCACTGTCTCCTGCAGATCTTTTGCTCTGACTACACAAAGGCACCTGTCCAAGCCACACCTGTCTCGTGTGCCCAAGCTCAGAAGGGATCTGCACAAAGGGGAGTGCCTGGTGGCAGGCAGAAGGGACTTTGGGTTGTCATGCACAGTCTGTTCTAAAAGGGAACAGCTCATCTCTGCCTCTCATGACCATATTTGAACACCACGAGAACACAGTCCTATAGCAGATGGTGGTTTCACTGTGGAAAGCCTCTGCTAGGGAACAGACTCTGACACAAGTGGTGTCGGCTAGCTTTGTATTAAAAGGGAAAGATGTACTTGAAGCACAGGATCATCCCCAGGTTTGTCTGATTCAGATGTGAGGAAATTATTCTGATTTTAAAAGGAAATCTCATTTCCTCTGAGAAACACCTGGGTCAAAGCATCTCCTGCATTTTCTTGCCACTACTGATTACTGCCCACAGAGCGATTCTCTCCAGAAAAGTGGCTCACCCTTGGCTCCTCAGGGTTCACACTCTTTTAGTGGCTACCCTGTGGCTCATGGCTTTGGAACAATGCAAACCCATCCTTCACTCAAGCTGGAGAGGAAAGTTCCCTGATTAATGGGTGCCTTTGAAAGATGGAGAGTATTTGCTCAGGTTACTGTCTTTAGCCCCAGCATTTAAAACACTTCAGGAGACACTGAAAGAGGTAAAGATGAAAGACAGCGTTACCAGTGTTGAAAACTTAGGATTTTTCCCCCCCCTGCTTTTCAGAATATGCTAAAAAGGAGAAACCCATTATTTATAATGTCACAAAGCAGAGTGACAATTCCTTTTGTTAGGCTGCTGTTCTGACAGATTGTATTGAAAAGTGCCCTTTATATGAGAAACAGTTTTCATGGAAAACAAACACTCAGAGTATGTGCAAAATATTTTATGCCCTCTTATATCATTAAATTTAAGTGTCAGATCTTTTGGCAGCTCTTCAGTAACAATGAGGAAGCTTTTTCAGAATTCTTCTGAATTCTTCAAAATGAGAACTTCAGACTTTTTACATCTACAGTTTTTAATCAGCTAAAAGCTGGTTTTCAATAGTTTTGCACTTGGAAATAATAATTTTATCTTTCTAACACTAACAATCCTGTCCAAATTGTACCCCTTGCAAATGTAAGCTCAAAACATTCTAAGGGGAAAGGTGTGATGGTTACAAAAGAACAGACACCGAACAGCATTTATTAGTTGTTTACTGTTATTTTAATTGCATCTTTTCTTTGGATTCATTACCTTATGTATTCACTCACTGCATGTCTAGATATTTATCAGAATATCCTGGCTGTCATTAGTAAACTTTTATCCAACGATCTTTGCAAAGGATGACAACTTTAGTGGATCAGTTTGGGAATTCCATATTTTTCCCAGCAATGCTGTATCTGAGATCATCCACTCCCCTTCATTTCAGGAACTGTCTTGGTTCTTATTTTCTCCTTAAGATTTGGAACAGGATTACATTTTCATTATTAAATTTTAACTTGAACTGAAGAAAGCAAAACTGAAATGGTGATAATCTGAGAGATGTGAGAACATGCAATTCAAAGAATACCTTTTAATATGCTAATCACCACTTCTTATTTTGTAGGTAACCCTTCCAGAGAAATCTCCCATGCAGTGGGATGGGAAAGTTAATGCTGGTTTTACAGAAGGCAACAGCAGCTGGTTACCTGTTAACTCCAACTACCAAAGTGTAAATGTGGAAGTAGGTATCCACGTGTGTGACAAATTAATGGTCTAAAAATATTTTACTCTACCTATTTTGCTCTGTCCTCCTTTCAGTAGTGGGCATTGGCAGTAAGAACAAACTCAAGGGGGAAAAAACAGCAATGAATCCTCACCTTTTATTAGAAAAGGAATTCCTCGCACCAGCAAGGAGCCTGCTTCATCTATATTCATTTACACAGAGCAACTGCAATTGTGATGTTGAGGTGGCGATTTGGCTCTTTAACATCCTTTTAATGCTTTTAATATTAAATTGAAAACTGTTCTCTTTTTTTCACCCTCATTTCTATTGCTAGAGAAAGCACTGGCTCTGTAACAAGAACTTAAACCATCTCTAACATAAGTAGAGCAGTGACTCAGATTTTGCTGACCTACAGCACTGGGCAGAATTGAAGGCAGAAAAAAAATTCTAAGACAGCAAAAATATAAAACATGAAATAAACCTTGTGACTTTAGTAGATTAGACTCAATGAAAAAGGGTCAGTGTCAAGCTTTGAATGGCTGCAGCTTTCTCCTGAATCAGCTGTGCTAAAAGGAGGCTGTGGGAGGAAGCAACGGCATTAGTGCTGGGGAATTGTCATGCCTGTAACCTGCATCTCTGCCACTTCACAAATGCCCAGGAAGTGCAAGAGAAAAAGCAGTTTTTCAGTGAAATTTATAGACTCCTCTGAAGGGGGATAATTGTCAAAGTGCAACAGGCGTGTTCTCGGCAGACTGAGTGGGTGTGAGGAGGCAGCAGAGTTTCCTACACATAG
Source organism: Formicarius rufipectus (assembly GCA_013399695.1). NCBI lineage: Eukaryota > Metazoa > Chordata > Aves > Passeriformes > Formicariidae > Formicarius > Formicarius rufipectus. The sequence continues at coordinate 405,134 of VXAU01000084.1, read as the reverse complement.
TGCCAAGAGCTAACCCTGTTCATGCTGACTGTTGCAGACCCAGATGGCCCACTCCAACTCGACCCTAAATTTGTACAGAGAGCTGACGCTGCTTCGCAACAGTGAGCTGCCCATCAGTCGGGGCTGGATGTGCTACATCTGGAACGACAGTAACGTGTTTGTGTATGTGAGGGAATTCGATGGCTTAGACAGAGTCTTCATGATGGTCCTCAACTTCGGCCAGCGAGCAACAATAGACCTGAGAGTTATAGTTCCTAACCTTCCATCTGAAGCTGTTATAAGACTAAGTACTAATTTTAGCAATGCTGGTAAAGCTGTGTCTACCAAACTAATTCAAACTGAAATGGGAGAAGGCTTGGTCCTTGAATATAAAACAAGAAAGCCTGTCCATACTATGGAAGCTTTTCGAGGAAAGTGTTTTGTGGCAGAAAAAGCTTGTTATTCCATGGCCTTAAATTTACTCTATGTGAACTGTTAAGGACAGGAGTAGAATAACTAAGCTTTCATGTTAATTTAGAAGATACTTGTTTCAGGGAAATGCAAAAAACATTCAGCTTTGGCTTTTAAAACTTTGTGTACAAAATAAACATCCTGAAAACTAGAACAGATACTTAATTGTTTTGTATCTGAAATGGTGATGAAAAGGAAAAAGTATGGTATAAGCACCCCCTTAGGTTTTGTGAAGAAGGAAAGTAAACCTATTAAAAACTGTTCTGTTTAAGTCTGTGCATTTTTGGGAGGAAAGAGCACAGTTGCTTTTTGGGTGCTTCCCCTTACAGCTGCACCCCTTAAGAGCTCCTGTGGAATCCAAAGCCTGCAGCAGTGTTTACAAATCTGTAGATTTGTGAAACTTATTCTAAAGAGGTGGCCCAGCATTTGCTAAAACAGGTAAACACAAGCAGAACTAATATGTATGGTTGTGATGTCTTTTCTCTCTAACAGCTCTGATTATCCTAAAACTTAGTGAGAAAAAATACAGCTCATGTATCTAATTCTATACTCAGGACTGCATTTCCAATTGATTCTCTCCCTCCCTGTAGAGCTAGAATACATCTGGATTCTCTTATCTTCCTACCCTAAGGCTGAGGTGAGGGGTGTGTACTTTAGTTCAGAGTAAGCAGCTGAAACATCTCCACTGATCGTCACACTTGTTCCCTGCCTTGATTTGCATTTGCTGCACCTACAGTGGCTGATATGGCCCGCAGGAAGAGTCAGCATTTGACCTTGGTGCAGTCTGCTGCGGACACGGGTCCCACGGGGGAACTCTGTTTCGTTTTGAGGACTGTATGGCCACAGTGTAACTTCCACCAACTGCTTGTCCCAGCTGCTGGCCCTAGATGTGCACCAAGCATCTATTTCAACAAGCACTGCACAGCAGGTTTGAGCTTGGAGGGCAGCTAAGCTCTGAATTGGGCTGCTTTAGTTTAGTGGGGGCATGCTGTTGTTTTATCCCCTGGAGAGACTGTGGCATCACCTTTTGGGGCATTCATCTTGTCTTCGGAGGGACTTTGGCACCTCCTTTTTAAGATTACCATGCTAGTTAAAGTAACTGCAAGATTTTTAATCTACTCAAGTCAAAGAGTTCTGCTAAAGTTCCTGTTCATGAGAGTCCATTTCTTTGCAGTTTGGTTGGTCCCACGATATGGTGAGTACACTATGGCTGCTGTGTAGATAGAAGGGCAACAGTCACCATCACCTACATATGGAAATTAGAAGTAGTGAGACTTTTGCATCAAATATTAATTATTAATTTTATTGCCTGTGTAAAAGGCGGTGTTACTGGTGTTACAACAGATGCCTTAGGGTGGAAACACTGCCTGTGCAAAGTGCATGGGTAGCTTTACGTGCCAATTGTTGTGCTTCAGCTCCACTCCTGCAGTGCTGGCTTGCGTGACCAGAACTTACCAAACAAACTGATTTATGCAGGCAGCTACTTCTGCACTACCAGGCAGGGGAGAGATCCAGTTCTTGGTCTGTACGTTTGTAAGTCAATGCCATACCAGCATTGTGTGCTTATGCCCATAAAGCAGGGATCCAAGAGGAGAGATCCCCTGGAGAAGGTGTTTGCTTTCCATACAAATAAAAATCTGACCCGAAGTTCTTCAGGTGGTCACTGTATTTATTAGCTATTTGCCAGATTTGCTGTGATACTGGAGATGGCATACTTCCTCAAGTTCTTTGTTCAGAAAAGCAAGGTGTCTTGCAACCTAAAATAATGAAACTATTTTATTATAAAATTCTTTGCACTATAAACCTTCAGGCTCTTGTGCAGCTATTCTAATCTTCCTTTCCTAGACTAATGCTAAGAAATATCTTGCCCTAAGATAGAATGAAGCTTTTCCTGCAAGAATTCGTTTTGGGAGTAACTGCCACAACAACCACACTGACATTTGCCAGGATTTGTTTAAATTAACAGTATGAAAATTTGTATCCAATTGTGACAGTCTGAGACATCAATAACACTATATATAGTCTTGCTTTTAACACACACATTTCTGTAAAGTGCAAAATCTTGAAAGCTAATTCTAAGAGCTTTGATAGTACAGATCAGGCATTTCAAAACGTAAAGACCAAACCCATCATGTTTTACACATGATGAAGATGGAAGTAAATACTATGACAATTTTATGCACTTAATACCCTACAGTGCAAGATTTTTCCTGCTGGAACAATGTTTTTCCCACCTTGGAACCTTTCATTCAAAACTCTCAGTACATTACACTGGGAGTTGAACACTGTTTTGAGGCTATTTCAATAATCCGGCTCTGTCACTGTCTCTTTTATATCTGTAAGAGTATACATATTGATAAAGATATGCAATTATATGTATAAATTGCTAGGTTTTATATATATATATATATAAACAGCAGCTGCTCTTGCAGTTTTTCTTTTTTATACTTTAAGCAATCATTCAATGACTGCATGACTACTAAGGCTGAAGTATCAAGTGAGGGGACACCTCCCTCCAACACATTATGGACATGTGCAACAGAGGGAACATACCTCATTCAGTGAGTGCTCCCAAGACGAATCACAATGACTGCCATTTGTCTGGACATCTAAGATGATATTAGGAATCCAATTTCCTGGAACAACAAAGCCAGTGATCACTTTGCATTGAATGAACAAGAGAAAAGGTAAGTGGAGATGTCAGTTGTTTAGTGATAGGTAATTCTGCTTTCTGTCTCAATAGAATTTCTATTATTCCTTAAAAAAACCCAAACAAATGTATAGGGGCTTTCTGAATGAATTATGTGTATTTCTATTAACTGCATATATGATAAATATTTATTTATTTAGTGTGTTTGTTCTCTTTGAATCTTTTTGCAAAGACATGTTTTTTTCTTTCTGGGTAAAGACCACAACAGCAACCACAGCATCTGTTGTAATTTCTCCACCACTGCAGTTGTGCAGCTTGCAGAGACAGAATGAAATTTAGAAAAGGTTATTCAGGGTATCTTTTGGTACTGATGGCAAAAGCCTCCCCCCAGATGAGACAGTACTAGAAAATAGTGAAGTTTGAATGCACCTTCTCCTAGAAAGTGTACCAAAGCTAGTGTTAAGTGTCAGGTAAAAAGCACCTGTGCCTTGGCCTGGCTGTCATTCTAACTTGGTCTAAGACCTACAGCTTTATCGAAGGGAGAAAAGTAGGTTTTCACAGAGCAGTGAAAATAAGATTTTTATGGTCTAGTGAACTTCATTTATCTGTAATGTTCTTATCCTTACCTTTCTTACTTGTCCTGCTGGCATGACATAGTGCAGCCTTCCTAAGTTTCTGAACATAACGTAAGACTCCTGTCAGTGGTATCCGCTGATCGTTTTCATACGCCGTGATAAAAACTGAAGGGTAACACTGAGATTAAAAACCAAAAACAGTTAAATACTTGACAACTGGTTTTTCTCGTAGAGTAACAGTTTTTCTCTTACAGTATGACTTGTTAGGGCTTATTTAAAAACACATATATAACACAATTAAAAAAAAACCAGTTCAGCTTTATTTTTGCCATCTTTCTGCACAAAGTTGTTTTTAAATAGTAAGATTTTACTTAATGTAGCTATGCAACACAGCTAACACCTTCTTTCAAATAAAGACTTCCGCTGAGATGATAACATCAAAACTATAGCTCATTTTCCATTTCAGTGTTTGCCTCTCAGAAGGTATTAAATCAATTGACAGTACTGCCTTTCTTCTGTGACAAAGTCTGCAAAACCCAGCAGAAAAATAGAAACTCCCCACAAAAGGAGAAGGTATTTTGCATGTTGAGGCTTGTTATACAGTAATCTATTACTTCTTGTGTGTCCTGAACAAAAGCAAGTTTTGAAATCTATTGATTATTTAGGAGAAGGCATCTGGTTAATTTCAGTAGTCACTTGTGACTCCAAATATTTCTAAGATTATTACTGAAATAATTTGAGTTTTTAAAATTTGTTATCCACTTTTTGTTTTCTTATAAACCACTACACTTTATTACTGTAGTCTTCCACACAGAAAGCATAGTTTTACCTGTGGCCTAATATTCTGGTATGGACAGTAGCTTTTGATATACTTCATACATTTTTCATCTTCTAATGGATTTCCCCATTCTTCTTGTTCCTCAACTGTCAGTGGGAGATGAGTTTTCATCATTGTATTTAGAACATCTACAAAAGGAGCCTTAGAAGTCATTAAAAGAAAAAACAGTTGGCAAATAAGACAGAGGACCTTGAATGCCTCAGTTAAGGTGTTCTCAAACAAATGACAAAACCTAATTTTGAACTGGAATGTTTCCAATTCTGAAACTGGTACAATGAAACAGTTTGTTATAATCCATAAGAGATCTGCAGCACCTCACCTGTAAAACCATGGCTCTGACCAGTTCTGGATCAGTGTTGCACAGGGCCCCTGCAAGAACTCCGCCAGCACTGGCAGCTGCCAGTGCTGTGTGTTTTGGCTGAGAAAACCCCAGTTTGTGCAGCAGCGAGATGCAGGCCCTAAGATCATGGAGACCTTGGAGTTTATTATGCTGACATCCATCTTTGTGCCAGCTAAGGCCTAACTCTCCTCCACCCCTGAAACGTAAAGCAATTCAAGTTTGAGTCTCTTTGGAAAATATTACACAGCAAAGCTGAGATAGTGAAAGAACATCAGCAGCCACAGAGTTTCAGAACCATAGTTTGCCTTTCCAATTAACTATTAATCTTTATCTTTACCCTCATTTATGGCTAAAACACAACATGAAGACCAGATAAATCTGTGCATGATGATGGTGAAAATACTAACTGCACAAGGGCACTCTGTGCCCTCGTGTGCTTGTGTCCTGGAACTCGCAGGGAAAGCACCACTTTAGGAAATGACACTGTCATTGTAGGCAATACAAAATCAGATGGTAATATTATCTTTTTGTATAGGAAACTATTAAAACATCTAAATCACTTGCAGTACTTACACACTAACATTTATTAAAATGTTTCACTGTTTATTATTTTATAGGATTTCTCAGTTCTACACCAAACTGTCAGGATTTGCCTTCTGCATAGCTTAAATTCTCAGACTTAAAGTTAGTTTGGGTTTTTTTTTTCCCTAGTTTGTCAATTTCAAATACTACTTGAAATGTTACATTCTGTAATACGGGATTATAAAATTAATTTATATTTCTTTCTACACAATCACAATTTTGGTTCTAAGCCACCTGAAGCTTCCTTTTCTGGTGTCAGATTTAAAATGAATTAATTGATTAGTCTGCCACCTTTGGATGAAGAATCCATCTTCATCCTAGGCCTGACTTGCATCTCAACATACTTAGTGGGGTGGGAGGAAGAACAGCACAATGCTTGCCACTGAACACAGTAGATGTATGTGCACGCTGAATTTGTTTTGCGACTGGTATTTCAAACGATTACTCATTTTTCCCCCCAGTTCCTTCTCCTCTCCTAAAGAGATTCTTTTGTCATCATCCTTACCTACTGAATTATTATCTCAGTGAAAATGTGAAGCCTGTTGTACATGCTGGTTTTATAAAACTGGTAGATTTGTAGCTAAACTAGGGACAGAGGACTTTGCCAATAGAAGAACAAGAGATGCAGGTTAAATGCTTAGTTATTGCTGTAGAAGGCAAATGGCTTTCAGAAGACTCAGACTGATCATTATCACAATGCCATCAGAAAGAGAGGGAGGCAGCCTCTCCTGCCATTTGTGCATGTTATGGACATTTTTGTTGGGCAAAGATGAGACAAGAAGTAACGAGACTTCAAAAGACTGAAAGTTACATGCAGTCATCCTGTAGATTTAAGAAACCTAAATGCAGCATGTGGTTATATTTTTTCCCTGAGGTAAATTTATGTTAAAGACTACTTAAAAAATCTACAAAGAGATGAATAATTACATATAGCTACACGAAAAAAATTATTTCTGTATGTCTTCAGTTGCACATCAAGAACTACCTGTATATCCCACAGATCAAAATCTTAATTCCATTACATATTTGACTTACCTAACATGGCAATACGCTAATATCCAACCCTCTTCAATTAACATCAGCTTCTCTTCTTTAAAACTCATGTTCAAATCTATGCCATAAGCTCCATATACATGAACTAGAAGTGGTTTCCTGTGTAGCTCTTTAGAATTCATATTATGAAAAACGGTAATTGGCACCAAAGTTTCATCCTGGAAAAGGAGTATTTTTACAATAAGGGACATTGCAGAAATCTCAATGACACATGGCAATGAAAACTTCAATTATTTATTTTAAAATGTGGCTTTTTGATTACAGTAATTTTTTTTCACTTAGAATGTACAAAGCACTCTTGAAAAATAAAGCATGAGACTGAACCTCTGCTGTGTGGGCTTATGGATGCAGAGTCTAAATTCGTTTAAGTGCAACACCTGAGGAGTTTTTAAACTACCAAAGCACCCGAGTCTTCCTTCCCCCTTTAACACCAAGAATATATGTTATTAACAAAATAGTTTACCACTTACCACAGTACAAACTCTTTATTAACATCTCCAAATTTTTAAACTCAGGCTGTTAAAACTTTCCTTTTTTGATCTACACTGTGCAGCTGCTTGTGGGGAACTCTTTTCAACAGAGCATCTTTTTCATTTATGATGCAGAGTACAATACCATACATGAACTAGCAATTCTAATTTATACTATACTAAGATCCTTGACTCATCGTGTGCTGTTATCTCCTCTGGCATACCCTGGTTAATGGTTAAAAGAAAAAATCACGACTCCTGTTCTTCTCTGGAGCACTGAAGAAAACACCCACTGTTTAGTAACTATAGCACCAACTGCTCTTTACATTTTCTAATCTCTATTCCCTGCCAAATGCACTTTCTTTAAATGGGTGGGGAGGAAGGAAAGAATAAAAGGAATGGGAAAGGACTGAAAAACCTTACCTTGCTTTTAGCTAGTAAACGTGTAGTGTGACAATTTGTAGTAATTGGTACCTCTTGCACAGCTTGCTCAATGAGATTATTTTCTTTAAATGAATATGCAAAACGCTTAGGGGGGTGTACTGGGGAGGACAGCTGAAAATAGCAAGTGCTGGTGGTATGTTCAGGATGAGATTCCAATTCAAATTCACAGGCCCATGAAGGTAGCTGAGAAAACATGGCATTTCAAGTGAGACCTTTACACTCCTGTAAATTTTGCTTAGTGTATACTTCAGAGGAAAAACTTTGGATATCAACTAATTATCTTCAGTTTGTATGTAGCACAATCTGTATTTCTTTTAAATTCAGTAGTGAAAGAGCCAAAAAATGAAAGACTTTGGTGAACTTTTCCTCAGAGGCCATTAGATAAAGTTCAACAATGAAATAAAAGAAAAACTATCTCAAAGTCAGTTTAAAATGGGCATTAATGCAGATTATACATTTTTTTTTAAAACTGAAGCCATTATTTGAAATTATTCTGCATTGGTTTTATTTTTTAGATCCTATTTCTCACTGCAATTCCAGTTCTACTTCAACATGTTATACAGCCAAGTCCATGTCAGCTGTTATGCTTTTACTGTGAGTTAGCTCAGTAATGCTAAGCCACTGAAAACCCCTGCCTCTTAACTTTGTTCCTAGTGCCAGCCATTGTGAAGAACAAAACCTTTTCCTGGCACATTCACCCTCAGACACTTACTGTTATTATATTTAAGGTTTTTAACTCTGCTAAGAATGAAAGAAATCAAGATTCATTCTTTGAGAGCAGCAGGGACATAGCTAAACCCTCTGCCAGACCATTACTTACTTGGGTTAAGTTGCTAGAGACTTCTGAAATGGCAGCAAAAGTCCAAGTTCTCTTGAGTAACTGCAGACCTTTTCTGAATAAATGAACTATGGCCATTTTAAAAATTAAAGGTTTTGGAGACCATAGAGTGTACTTTGTTGAAAACCTTTTTCCATAACAGTTTTACAGAATGCAGCACTGGCAGCGTGTTGCAATAAACTCATGAGTAGTTCAGATTGTCTTTTTCAGGCAAACAAATCAATTAAATAGTTCATCTGAATGGTCTCCAGAAATCATGGGTTTGAATTGAGTCACTTTGTTTTTTATCCATAACTATTTAGCAACAACTAGAGAAAGGAAGAAACACTTTGCACCAATTGTACTGCAATGTCAACTCTTCCCATTTATTATGAGACTATGTCCATACTTGTCTTCTGAGCGTTCTAATCTTTTTTCTGTGGGAGGACCAGGCTTATTTCCTTGCTTACACCAATGAGAGCAACCAAAAATGGGCCCCCTAAAACTAAGTAGAGTGTTTAGGGAATCAAGTCCTATTTTACATACAAAATCAGCTGTAATTTAAAGAGCCTGACTGTAATATATTGAAGAACTGACTCATAAGAGACCTGCCCTTTAACTTCCTAAATGCTGCAATAAGCCACTACATGAAATCCTGCAGAATGGCCACAGGTAATACATCATAATAATGAATTATTTGCTGTATTATAGTTTTCAAACAATACTATTGGAATTTATCTTTGCTTTCATTATGTTATGTTTAAAAAGTCATGAAATAGTGCTGGAAAAATAGGTTGCTCAAGCCAAACTAAAACGTACCTTTATTGACTGAACTGAGTGTGAAACAAAAGAAATCACATTTAAGTAAAGATGACCAGCATTCTTCAGGAACATAATACAGTCATCACTGAACATCTCAAAGTCCACTAGCTTGGTTTTCTTTTCCAGTGCATAAACTAACTGCCAGTTCTCCTTGCTGCTGGAAGCTACTGGTGCCTTCATCAACTATAAAGGTAAAACAAACAACCTTGTATTATGAAGATGTAGCAAGCCTTACAAATGAGAAGTACAGGAATGTGGGCAATCTCATACAACATTTTATTGCAAAAAAATACTAATTTGTATTGGAGATGTTTGTCTAAAACTGGAGGCTTTTAAACTCCCTTTACTTAGGCAAAATGGAAGAACAATTCAGTAACATTTGGAGAAGATCAAGTCTCAAAGATTTTAATACGGTAAGTGCTTTCAGCAGGACAAGTAGAATTGTAGGTGGTTTGATTATTTGACTGAGATCACCAACTTAAATTTTAATATTTAAAAATATTAAAATGGGGGGAAATGACTTAAAGCATTCTTATTTCTTGATGCTGTCAAAGGAATTAGAATCAAACTGGCATGCTAGAGGCAAGACATCAGCCTTTCAACCCATGTGGCTCACTGTGTAACTCAAATTATTTCTGTAAGCTGTGAAGAACAAAATTAAAAGTCCACCTTACTATTTCTGTATGACCTGCAATAGATATCTGAATGAATCCTACGAATCTAATTATCAGTTAAAATTACCTTATATTCTGCAGGTTCTCCATATGTAGTGAGAATATATAACTCATCGTTTCTGTGCTCAATGTGGTAAATGACCCCTTTTGTTCGTGCTTGTACAAGAGCAGGTAACTCAAAAGGATGTCTACAGTCAACCAGCCAAACTTCTGAGGTTGTCTTGCTGTTGCTGTTGATAGTGAGAAAACGCCTGTCTTTTGTGCAATAAATGTCTACAAAGAATCTGCAGGGAATAATTAAAAAAAAGCTTAAATTTGATTAGTATTTTAAAAATGCATGCTGTGTCAGAATCACAGGCTTCCATCTTTAGAGTAAGAAACAGCAGGCCTGTGAGTAGGCTGCCGAGATTTCAGGCTACTTGGCTCCCAAACCCAGTTCTGCTGCATTTATGCTGGGATTCAAAAACCTGTGATCCTGTGTGCAGACCCTGAAATCTGCAAGAAAAGCAGTTCAGTTGCTGCCCAACTGAATCCAGGTTTTTGCATCATTGATGTATACAGGCTTTAAAGTTCAGGCAAAATGTTGAACTTTTTATTGAGCTTGTAACTCTGATTTTTTTTTTTAAAAAGTAGTAATACATAATTAAATTAAAATTAATAAAGAACATAATGTGGGAACAGCAATAACAAAAGGACTATTATAAAGATAAATTGATAAAATGTCTATGTTCTACTGACCTAACTTGGTCTGAATCAAGTAAGACGAGAGATACCGTTCTTTTTATTTAAAAAGCCCAGAGGCCTTGCCTGTATGAGGCAAGACAGGCAGTGTTGCAGCGACAAAGCTGGAAACTAAGAACTGGTTTTGGAACTACCTAAGAAACTAGGAATTATCTACTTGTTTTAAATGCATCTAAAATTTAGAAACAGAATGATAACCACTGGTTGGATGCTAATATTAGAGAAGTTCAAGCTGAAATTCAGATTTCTGTGAGTCATCCTAATTAAATGGAACGTCACATCTTGGGATTGCAGTTTCTTTGGCATTTCGAATCCTTAAGACTGGATGTCTCTAAAAGCAAAACTGCTCTACACAAAAATCCAGATTTCATCAAGAATTGTGAGTACTGTAATCTGCATCATACAGCTCAGATACATGACTGCAATAATGATCACTCTGAATTTCAAAATATTTGACTGGTGAAGGAAAGGATGCTTTAGATAACATCTTCAATACCTTTAATTATTTGCAGGTGGAGAACTCCAATTATTTTTGTACTACTGTTTCTTCTAATTGCACCCTCCTGACATCTTTAGGAGGACAGACACAGAGGGAAATCTAAAGTCTGCAAGAAATCAGCTTCCTGCCTCTCTAATACCCGTGAATTTGGCAGGAATGTGGCACTGCATTCAGCAGAGATTTCAACAGTTCAGTTATACTAACCCTTACCTCTGAGAGCTGAAATGCAGGTTACACCTCTCCCCAAGGACTCTGATCCTGATGTTACAGTTTTTTTATTTTTGTAGGTTTTATTTTTTTAAGAAGTGAAGAAATTTTCAGCTTCTAAAAAACACATTGGATTGCAACTAGAAGAGCTGGGGAGATGTAGAATGGAACTGCTCAATGGCCATACAAAAGAATGTCTTGCCATCTTCAATGAAGAAATGAGTTCAGCTACGAGCTGCAGTAGCACATGAACCTTTAGAGTAAGTTTCTAGTAGATTTACTGTAATGACTGTGACCTTCAGAATGATGCCAACAGTTTCCCTGTAGGGAAGTGTCAGGTCAGTGCAAGCAGATTTTCCAAAACTATGCATCAAATGCAGCTGGAACAAAAGGATCTTATTTACTCCATCTCAACTACAGACTTTTTTTGTTCCCAGACAAAAGTATAATTGAAATTTCTTTATTGAATATGTAACTTGAATTAAAAATAATCACAAACATTTACAGAATGCTATATAAATCTATTACATGCTACATGGCTGAAAAAGCAGTTCTGCACTCAATTTAGCAGAGAGCCTTCTTGTCTTCCTAAACCACTGCTTAAAGAAAGGTTATTGAGAGGGTATTCAGTCAACAATAGTTCTATCTCTGGGAATGCTGTAATGATTTTGCTCATCCATTACCCAGAGCAAGGATTAGCCTGAACTGTGTTTTTTTAAAAAGATGTATCAGACATCAATAGCAGAGAAAACAAAATGAAATCCACTGTCTGATTTACCCTGTATGAAACTGTCACACATTCATTAAAGGACACCCTGACCTGAGAATGACCTTGACATTTATAAACTCAGCTGAACTCATAAGGTAAGAGAGGAAAGTTAAATCTCTGTTGATCACATATCAAAAGGAGAACAGAACACGTTCTCAGACTATATAAGGCACTAGTGGCAGCAGAGCACAACTGAAAAATGCATTTTACCATTTGAAATTAAATGGAACTATTTGTTTTCTGAACTAGTTATATTTTACATTAAAAATATTCTAAAATATGTAAACGACTCATATTTTTAGGTATTACCTTGCATCTGGTTCAGCATATACTAACTTAGTACATTTCTGATAATTGAAAGTGGTCATAAACACGTTCTGGCATTTAAGGTTCTTCTGACTTGTGTAATACAGAACATCTTTTGTAGCCCATTCTGGAAAAAAACACATGCATATCAAATTTAGAACTGTGTATACTATTAGTGAGAGAAAATGGAGTACCATGGGCATTGGCCCCAATGCTGAAAAAGGTGGGTTGCAGCTGCTAACACAGAACTGAGGACAGTAACAGAAAGCTCTTGACCCTGTGGGAGTTCTGGAGCTAACAGGCAAATAGAAGATATACGGCTGTTTAAAACTGGGCAGAGAAACAGAGGTATACATGGAGTCAGCGAGATTATAAAGACAGCATAAGCTCTGCACTGCTGCATGTGACTGCACGCAAACAATTCAGAGAAAAGAGATGATGCAAGTGCCCCACGGGTACTGCTGAGATAAAAATTCTCCAGTTTTCTATGCTTGTATATGTGTTCACCAACATTAGAAATGCATAAATACAGGAACCTTATTATTCCGAGATGCAGTAATCTGACTGATTGAGCCACATTACTGCTATTCCTGCTGCTCCAACAGCCACCGGAATGATGTTTAATGATGTTTAACACATATGATTAAAAAAGTTGTCTGCTGTCTTATACATAATTTTTAATACAAAACCCAATGAAGTAACACACTGAAGCAACACACACAATTTACTATCTGAACAGCAATGTGGCTCCAAAGTGCACAGGTAGCTGAGGGTTCATTATGAAGACAAGCCTTTAGAAGGGAAATCCAGGCTCTTTTGTAGCCTAGCATTTAAAAAATCAAGATGTACATTTTCAAGAACTTCTGTTCCTCTCCCTGCTACTGCGTATCTTTCAATACAAGCATATACTTTGCAAGTGGTCACAAAACTTAATTTTCTTGCTCATGATTGAGGCTCCTCTGTACTTCATGGTACGTCTGTACCTCACACCTAAATTTACAAAATTAGTGTAATCTCTACAGTTCTGATAGTCATCTTTTGTACTCTTATCATCTGCCATAATCTGTCACACCTAGTGTGGGCCTGTCGGTCCAGATTCTTCTAAACTAACATAGATAATGTTCACATCAAGTATAGTGTAAAACATCACTGGAAATTTTGCAGGCCCAGTTTTCAACAGACATACAGACATTATATTCTTCAGTTGCACAAACACAACATTAAATTCTTGCTATTCTTCATATTTGTAACTAGGAAGTTCTACCTAGAGTTTTAATTTTTTGCCCTGCACAGGCAAATTGCTTACTGCACTATATAAATATTTGATGACATCTAGCAATAGAATCCAAAATACAAGATGTGGAATACTGTACACACACTATTACACTCTTCAAGCTATACTGTTTAACATACTATTAAAAAAAAAAAAAGATTTGCCATTCACTTCAGTTTACCTCTGCTTATTTTAACAGCAATGTAAAGCTCTGTAATCTATTCTGAAAGACTGGCCGACTTCACTGGGCTCAGAATTGTGATCCACACCCAAGATTCCAGTTGAAATTCCAGCCAATACTCACTAGTAGGTATTACTTTCACCCTTTTCCAGTGAAGCTAATTGTCTACAGCTATCAATGACTTCAGTCGTAGCTGTAAGGGTTTATCAACTTGAACATTTCTCAAAAAAATCTTAGTTTCACAAGCAGTTATGTCAGTAAATTTTTAAAGCAGCATATTGAGTTCAGTAGAAAAAATTATATGCATGACTGTTCTAATATGTATAAATGACTGCTTTTGCAATGAAGGAAAACTTGTATCAAGAAAGCAGTCCCTTTCACCCACATCAGATAACTTGTAATTGTGCAGTGTGAAAGAAATCATAAATAAGAAACAATTCAACAGCAAGAGAATTAAATGTTGCCTTCTTTTTTTTTTTTAATATTTTAATATTATTTGTAGACTAAGAAAAATGTTGTGTTGAAAGCTGGTGTGATCCACAGGATAATTATAAACAACTTACCAAAGCTAAAGACACTTGGAATTATTTTTTCCACAACAGGAAAATTATCAAGTTTCATAATAACACAGGTTGCCTCTTCAGAATTTTCACTTTTTAAGCTGATGGCCATGTATCTCTGATCTGGTGAAATTCTGATCCGTTGCATAAAGGCATCAGAAAAGCCAAGATCGTCAGTACTGAATAAAATATCAACATTTCTTTCATCTCCTACATAAGAAAGAGCGAACAATCCTGTAATTAAGACATTATCAAAATGAATGGTGGTTGTTAATGCCTGGAATTAACAAATCTGCCTGGAATATTCACATACTACTGGAATTTATCACCACCAAATATCTGTCTTGAAAGATATTTGCAAATGCACTTTGTAAAAGTAAATTACAGTTCCAGAATAAAAAAAGAGTCCTGTAGTTCTGACTAAAAATGTTTTAGAAGTGTCGATCCTGGCTTCTAGTAAACTTATTGAATTTTAAAGATAGCTAAAGCATGGTTGCTTTTAATAAATACAGTTAGTAATTTTCCCCCCACCCCCTCAGAAATAAAAAAGGCATGAATGTCCTTTTCTGTTTTCAAAATGTTTAATTAGGTCTATGAAAAGAAGTGATTTCCCTCTTTCCTCTCCAGCAACATGCCTTAGTGTCAATATATACTATTCTCTAACTCTCTTCACCTCACCTATTCAGCTTCAGGATTCTAGAATTATTAATCAATCATTAAAGAATCATATAAATGGTTTTTTTTTAGTTATTTTGAGAAACAAGAAACTGAGCTTTAATGTAGCAGAAGAACACTAAGAGATACATGTACACCATTTTTAGGAATCCTACCATATTAGGAAATCCCTTACCATCACCTGCTTTTGAAAGAAATACGCAGCCATTCTCTTCAAAGTACACATTCTCTCCAAACCTTATCTGTTCAATACAAAACAAACAATGTCTCAAGCCCAACATACAGTCAGAATATTTCTTCAGAATCCCTGTATTCAGTCATTGTTCTATACAAAAGAATTGTATCATACAAAAATGGCAGAATATAGCACATATATTTGATACCGAAGAAGGAATTGCACTTATCAGAAAGGCTCTTTCAAATTTAGGGTGCTAAAGTTTCCTTTACCTGCTGTAAATTTAAAAAAAGCCTCAGATCACTTGCAATCACTCTTGCAACTCATAATGTCTTGTATTCTTTATCCAAAAGTAAAATAATTATTGTATGTATTGCTTTTGCCAATGGAGAAATTAAGGTAAATACCGTAACAGGTATAAGCTGTTCTAAACACATGCTGCTACTCCCCACAATATTAAAATATTCAAAACTTCTATCATAAAATAATCAGTAAACCAGCATTTCAGAGAAGAAAGGGCTTCACTGCTTTTTATTTGTAGTTAATGATGGGAAATATTTGTAATTTTTTCTACTTACCCTTGGGCTTCCTGCATTGAACATATACTTGTTGTGCAATTCTTCTAGTTTTGCTTTGATTCTCTTTGTCATAGATCTGTATGTTGGTGAAATACCATTCCAGATTTCCTGCTCTGATTTCAGAAGATCATTCTGCAAAAGCTCTGATGTTACAATGGGTGTATTTTGCTTCCTTTTGGAAGGGATTCTTGTTCCTTCCTGCTAAGAAAGGAAACAACAATGGCTACAAGCCAGCACACTGTACACCAATATGAATATATAGAGGCAGTATTTCTTGAGCTACAGACCCCAAACCATCTTGGCATTATTACAATAGTATGTGCCACTAAAAAGAAAAACCACAGTTGAAATATGTTCCTATTGTAATCCTTCCTGATCTTTTGAAGGGGCATTGTCAAATGTGCTTTACTTTGCACATCTATTGAGGTCTTCTCTTCAAAATTTAGGTTACTATTGACATATGCTTTTAATTGATTATAAGTAAATGTATTTCTTCTTGTTCTAGAACTAGGATTTAGTTAATTTTTACAGAATTCTATTATTTTTCCTTCTTCACAGGAATTCTTTCATAATTTCCTGCGCTTAGAGTGTAATTTCTTATCTCCTTCTCTAGACAACAATGCCACCACACCTCTGTCCTGCTACCCAGGAGTCCTGGTTCAGGTTCTTGCTCCACCTCCTCAAAAGTGTTAATATAAATGTTCATAAAGTGCAGAATGAACCAAAACAGTGAAGGGATATGGGTTCTGTAACATCAGGCATAAGTTTATGGTTTTCCACGATCCGTGAGCAAACTACTGCTACCTTATTGCCAACAAAGCTGTCATCTACTGCAGAAATGTCAAAAATGTGTTAAAACTGCTAGAACAATGCTACTTCCTCTCATATGCTGTGAAATCTCACTTGATCAAGTAATAAGCTTAACAACATATACCAGAAAACACTGCACAGATCACACAAAGTAGCATTTTAAAACATTCAATATATGATGTGAATGTGTCTAAACTTAAAAAGCAGTTTAATGCCCCATCCTCACTTTGCATCAATAACTGTTGGTTTGTTCCTAGTGTCTTCACAAATGTATGAGAACCAAAATGTGAATGTTACAAGCAGACTTTGAAGGGAAAAGAAACAATCTACCCCAGATACAAAACTCCCTGTGAACAGAAGGCACATCATCGAGGAGCTAAGAGTGTCTGTTACTGGTTCAGACCAATGGTCTCTCTTGCCTAATCCATCAACTGGCAGCTCAAGGCAAAGAAATTGCAGAAGTTCTTAGAGAAGCAGCTGTGTAGTTGGTCAAAGAACAGAAACTGCAGGATGCCTAAGTTGTACCACCCTCACCCAGACACTGGAAAAAAAATGTGTAAGAGAATACCATTCTCCAAACCAGATGGAGCCAAATCAAAACCACACAGTGGCCATAAACGGATACTTAGGAAAGCATAAAAATGCGACAAGACAGATTATCTTCCCCACCAGGTTTCTCCCCAGCCTTCAACAATTTTAACTCAGGAATGTCTTGAGCTGAATGTGGTTTCTGGATATTTAAAAAGTATCTCTCACATATGCCTCATCTCTCCTTATATGTGCGCAAAATTTTAGCATCCACAAGTTATTTTGGCAAGTTCCACACTTTATGAATATTTTGATGATCTCCCTCCTTTTGTTTTCAACAGTTCCCATCCTATTTATTTGGATTATATAGATTTGGGGATCACAGTAGGGATGTATTAAGAGTTATTGTATACCTCTCTGCCTCGGGGGGAAAAAACAGTAATCTAAAAACATTTACATTGCAAAGGATCTCACTGACAACCAGTTTGCAAACATTTGCTCCAAAGCAAACAGGCACAGCCTCTTTCAGGTGAAAACCATCTGTCTGTATCCTGGAACCAGCATGGTAGACCAGCAGTTTTAACTGTTAGTGAAGTGCCAATGAAAAAACCGAACCACAGCTTCCCATCCATCCAGACTTCGTTTATTTCCTTGAAACGTTTATTTACATTTTTCGACACAAACTTAGGAACTGTTACCTTTACGCTGACAAATAAAAGTGCTGCAACAAGATGACCTTTGGGTCAGCTCTGAAGAAACACTATCGATCTGAAACATTTTCAAGATAACTAGACATCCATCTGAAAACCCATTTAAGATTAAATAAACCAAAACACAAATCTTTTTAAACAATACTACTTCTGCAGTACTGTCCTAGTTATAGCAGCTGCGAGCAGTTTATCATCATGTGGGTGTAACCAAAAACTGGTGTATTCCACACCCTCTGTAATTTCTGATGAACTGTTAAAAACGGATCATTTGCAGCAGCTGTCCAGGGCACACCTGACCACTCAGGCTACAAGCTGGGTGTTAAAGAGCCCTGCAAGGCATGGGAATGTTTCAGTCTTCACACCAAGGACTCAACTATGATAACTTCCCTCTGGGGAGGCATCAGCATCTTCACACCCAGACTGAGGGGGTCATCTCTGCTAGTGAGCCATGACTCACAAAGTTAAATCACCCACTGAGAAACTCCCCGCCCTGGAGGAGGAGCTGGGCACTCCCACCTGAACCTGAGCATTTACAATCTTCGCGTTTGGGGACTTCCAGTACTGCTTGTCAGATCCAGAGAAGGACTAGTACCTCAATAGGACTGCAACTGCCATTCTTGACCAGACTGTGACCATCATCCTCACCAACTGGTTTTGCTTTGTACTCAGAAGGACTATGTGGTGCTCAGCACAGGGGCTAAAGAACACTATTCTGTTCATGATCCCTCCACGGTGTTGGGTTTTACATCTGTTTCTTGTGGGTTAAGACTAATTTTTCTCTGTATCACTGTATTTATTATACTCTTTTTAAGTAAATTGTAACTCTGACTTGTAATCTTTCCTGAGCTGGGTTCATTTTTCCTGTGGGTTTACCTTTAAACTAACACAAATATGCACATAAATAAGTTTCCAGGCTGTCACATTGCAGTAAACATCTATAATACCTTTAGCAGAATCAGTATTAGAAATACTGGAACAGAAAGCCTGTAATTATTTCAGACTTTTTTTCTGACTCTGCACCGTCTCTTGCCACCCAGTTACACAATATTTACTTACAGAAATCAATACAAGTGGCCTTTTAAAGTACAGTTTGTAACGGGATCACAATTATAAGAAGCCAATGCTATATTTTAATATTTAACATGGTGTAAACCATGATTTACTGGTCAGCATAGAAAAAGTCAAGTGTTTTTGAGCCAGGTCACAGTGATTTAAGTCTGGTGTCATCAGTTTGGACACTTTGCCTCTACAGCAGCAGATCTCTCCCTGCAGTCTGCTCCTGACACTTTACCTGAACTTTTCTGGAAGATATCAATTTTAAAAAAATTATCACACTAGGAGAAAAAATGAAAATGCAGCTTTAACATCAGAGCATCACAGGAAAGCTGAAAAATGGTATATGGCTTTCAGTGTGCCTGATATCCCGGTATTTGTCCCTCTGCATCAAATTCTCTAGGAAAAATATGTTTTCTCAGCATGTGAGAAGTATGGCTGGCTTCCTTAACAGATATGCCCAGGTGGTTTTTGACACTAAGTGTATACTTAAATAGCATACCTTGCAGGAAAAGAATCTCCGTGGCTGGATGCCTCCAGGTGGCACAGTCCTGTGTGCCCACATATCTCCTGAACAGTCCAGGATGTGACATTTTTTGGCTTTAATCTTACTACAAGGCCACATTATTTGAAGATCATTGTGGGAGTAGTACTTGACACTGAAGCTCAGTCCCTGGAGAAGATTTCGCAGTCCAACACAGGACATCATAATCTTCATTTCTTGACAGCCAGCCCGAAATCTCTGAAAAACCAGAACCGCCGATCACTGACACTGCACGTGAAATAAACGTAAATAAACTGCAAGTAAAACTTGTGCTCTCACAGAAACCAGACTGATTCATGAGGTAAATTAGATGAGAAGACACAGCGAAACTTTGGCCATTTCCTCACAACAGGCACCCGCACTTTCACCAGCTCAAGCCAAACTCCAGGAAAACTATGAGGAGAAGGCAAGGTGCGACCGCGCACGTTCCAGCGCCGGAGAACGAAACACTGGGAAACTTCGGCCAAGTCGAACGCCCCGCTCCCCCCTCATCTAACCCCAAGGCCAGATCCTTCCCGAGGGTGCCTCGGCAGCAGGAGCGGGAGGTCGGGGCTCACGTGTGTCCTGGGGCTCCCCGCCCGCACAAGGACCTTCCGCGCCGCTCCTGCCCAGCCCGGGATAAGATGCCCCGGGGCGGCAGCGCTGCCCGCACCCAAGATGGCGGCAGGCCGCTTCACCATCGGCCCAGTGCCGCCGATGCCAGCGGCGGGGTGGGGGAGCGGAGCCGCGGCGGGCGGGCTGGCGCGACTTTCCCGGCTGGCTGCCGTGCCACACACAGCGCCGTCCCTGGGCGCGGGGGCCACAGAAGATTTGCCTTGAGGCGCGGTGCCGGGCCCGAAGAGCAGGGCGCTCAGCGGAGGCCGGCTCAGCGCTTGCCCGTACCCAAGATGGCCGCGCAGCCGCTCCCGCCGTCTGCCTAGCCCGGCGGGTCCCGCACCCTCGGGGCGCTCCGCGGCCCGGCCCGGCCCCGCTCCCTCTTTCCCTCCCTCCCGGCTCCTCATGGCCCAGCCGGCCGGC
>VXAU01000084.1:313977-384772 GCA_013399695.1 Formicarius rufipectus | reverse complement strand
GGGGGGGCGCGGCTCTGGGCGCTCGGGCCGCGTTGCCCGCACCCCCGTCCGGAGGGTTGCTGGCAATAGTGCGGTGGGGTTTGCAGCCCTCTTCCCAGGGAATGTGGCAGTAATAAAATATGTGCGTGTATATACGCACTCGTGGCGCTCTGGAGAGAGGGGAAGCGGAGGGGGCGGGTGCCGGTCTCTTGTGTGACCCGTGATAGGACGCGTGGGGCTGAGTCAGGGGAGGGGTTGGGGGGGTTTTGGGGAAAGGTTCTTCCCGCCGAGGGTGTTTGGGCACTGAAACAGGCTCCCCAGGGAAATGGTCACGGCGCCAAGGCGGACAGAGTTCTAGAAGTGTTTGGACAATGCCTTCAGGGTCCTGCACAGAGCCAAGGGTTGGACTGGATGCTGGTGGGTCCCTTCCAGCTCAGTGTACTCTGTGATTCTAAAGTGTGCCTTTAGTAGATCCCCGGAATAGCCCGTGGCCAGTGTTAAGGGAGCAGGGCCGGCATCCCATTGGCACCCCGTAGCCTGAGGACAGTGTCTTGGAGTTTTCAGGCCATGGTTTGACACTTCCCATCGATGCTGCTGGGGTTGGTTGTCGCAGCTCCTACCCCATTGCTGCTGTTTGCTCCCTGTCCCCCAAAGTGCCTTTGGTGGGGAGCTGAGACCCTGCTCCCCTGGCAGTGAAAATGTGCTTTGCTGAGGCTGGTGAGACAGGAGGAAGAAGGAGCAAGTGGTGACGTCTGTGCCATGGTGAACAGCAGCTTCGCAGCTCCAGGCTTCCATACCCTTTTAGACCCTGTAGAAGCAACGCAAGGCTGGAAAGGATTCCTCTGCAGATGAACGTACATGTAAAGGCTTAAAAAAGCCAAATCGGTTTAATTAGTAGTTGTTATTATGGGGTGTAATGTTTACCGCCGTAACTCGCGTGTTTAGTTCTGTGCAAATGGACAAAGCTCTCCCCGGGAAGGCAGAGTGGAGGCAGTGGGATCCCGTGGTGGCAGCTGAGTTGAAAGGGCCACCTGGCTGGGTGATAGCGAGAGCCCCGAGGGCATCGATATTGCACTCAGTGTGTGGTTTTGGTTTGTACATTTGCCGATCCTGTTCAACAGGACCAGCTTCTGTGTTATTATACTCTAAAGCAGGAAATGTCCAAGTTACTGCTAGGAATATCAGGTTTGTCTGTGTAGGTCTCTGTTCTAGCAGACTATGAACTGGGCTCTGTGGCTATACTAGCTGTTACTTGTTTTCAACATATACTGCCTTTGGCATATCACTCTCTTAAAATCACGGGGAGCTTTTTAGAACAATAGAATGGGGTTGTGGAAGGGTGCATGTAGGTATTTGGGGAGAAGGCTTTTGTTTAGTCCTCAAACTGTGACCTTTTCCTCTACGGATTCCTTGGGCTTTTCCATGTTCTTTAGCTTTGCTTTTGATTTTTGTATGGTACAATGAGCAAGGATCAATTTAATCTTACTGGTACATCTGAGGTAAAAATCAGTTTTGTGCTCTTTGCTACAGAGGTGCTCAGATCTATCTATGGATTGGAAGAAGGTATCAACCTCCCTTTATATCCATCTTTAAAGGAGCACTGTCAAAGTGTTTCTTACAGTGCTTTTAAAAACACATTTCATACTGCTTATAATAGTGGCTTACGTGAAATCAGTTCTGTGGTGTGTTTATGTATTGAATTTGCTTTCATTCAGTGCATGCTCAAATTGATTTACTATGGTAAGGATGCTTGAGTGCATGCTCGCTGATTTAATTAAGAAAAAAAGCCCTTTTAATGAGGTATGCTATGAAGCTAGTATAAAGAATCAGAGTTTTGCATAATTACCTGTGTGTTCTTTATCATTAAAATGTTTTATGTTTGTAGTGAGTTTGAAGTTCGCAGCAGTTTTAAACTTAGCCTGTCAGAATCAAGAAAAATAGTTTTTGCCTTACAAAATTGCCAAGGGAAGTTACAAAAGCAAGTGTGCATTTGTAAATGACAAGAATAAATTCTCTAAGGGTGTGTTCCGAGTTCTCCCAGACTGTGCAACTGATGGCATTGTCCAGTCTGTAGTTTTTAGCCACAAAGTTAGGAAATAGGCATGCATTAGGTTATTCCTTGTATGTGTGTTTGCTCCCTGTAGAGGGTTTAATGAAAGCTTTATTGAAATCCTTGAGCTTTATGAATTTATCCTACCTGTTACCTTCCTCTTGCCCTCCTTACGCAAATCATGCTAACCTGCTAATGTACTTTAGCTTCCAGAACTGAAAAATAAAAGCTAAAGTGAGGACAGGTCAATGACATTTTTTTCCTGAACTTCTTGAATAGTTTTTCTTCTCTTCCTGCTCCTATCTCAGCAGAGTGCCTGTGCTCCAGATCATTTTCCATATTTTTGTTAGTCTTGAGTTTGTAAGCTGTTTACAGTTGAATAAAACAATTTGGTAAATAAATCATTTGTAGGAATAAATATTGTACAATCCTACTGATGGTATGTAGAGATGGTGTAGTTATAGATTATGGTGTTGCTGATTACGTAGAGACTTTCCTGTGCCTGCAAAATACCATGTTGCAGTCAGTGCCAGAGAACTGAGCAGAGGTTTGAACACCACCAGCTGTTACCTGAATTTGGTTTTTAGTGCTACTAGACCATACACAGTGATATGCACAGTTAAATATAGGGAATTTCAGGTGAATGCCTTTCTCCATATGTTGCTTGTGGTGGATTCTTTCTTTTTTGGTTGTTTTTGGTGGGTTTTTTTTTTAAGAGAAATCAAACATATTCAGGTTTTACAGGAAGTCCAAAACATGATCCTAATACTGTGATTAAATACCAAAGGCCCTGCAAGTGAGATCTCTGGTAGTATTTTACCAGAATCTTTGTAAAACTGAAGACCATTTGAGGACACATTTTTTTTAAATTTTTTTTCCCCTTAAAATTCTATATTGCTAGCTGAAGTTACACAGGAAAGAAAATGCAAGGTTGAGTGGGAAAACTGGGAGCTAAAAGTGTGAGCCTGCATTTTAAAAATTATTTTTCTCTCATTGTTCTTGGTGTTTTTCTTAAAAAAAACCCCAAACACAATTTTTTCAAATGTTTGATTACAAAAACTAAAATATTATTTGTTTGGTTAATATTTGGATGTATGTCTAATGTACAAGCTCACCTCTTGTGTACACCTGTATAGATTGTTTGCAGAAAGCAGGGCCTTTCAGTACAGAAAAGAGATTTTGAAAGGAGTAAAACAAGGCTTCTGGAATTTTTAAAAAATAAAAATATGCAGAGAAACTTAACTGAATGTTTCTGAGGGAAGGGATAAAGAGGCCACCAGGCCCAACCAAACAACAGTGGTGTCTGGTAGTTTCTTCCTCACTGTAGTTCTTTCTCTTTGCCATCACTTGAAACCAAGAATTGAGGCTATTCTGCTGAGAAGCCTTTGGCTTGCTTTGATATTGGCTACTGGTTTTATAGTTGTCTGGGACATGTTCATTTACAATGGCAGTGTGCAGGCAGTGTTGGGGAGCTCCACCTTCCTTGGAAGGGCTTCATGAAAACAGAGAAGACTGTTTTAACCTCTGAAAAATGTACTTATGGGTTTAGATAGGTTTGTCACCTTTTATTTTTATCAGGGGATTATGCTACAGCAGTAGCATATCTTTGTGGCTTGCATAATGCAATTGTGATCCTTTTAGGAACTGACTTAAGGAGGAAAAACCCCTTTGCTTATGTAAAAAATACAGAGTTAGATATAAATAACATACTGTATTCTCCCTTTGTGCTCTGTTTTCTCAGTTATATTTAGGGTTTTAAAAGATACAATATGCTGTTGTAATGTTCAGATCTTAAACCACTTGATTTTTGTTTGAGTCTGTAGGAGAAATGTTCTTTTGAGTACTCAAAGGCTCATAAGATTTCTGCTAGCCCAGAGAATGAATTTTACAGTGTGGTTATAAGATGTCTCTGTAGAACAAAAACTGAAAATAGAAAAGTGTTGTCACGGCTGGATTTTTTTTCCCTGTTGGTAATGGCTTACCATTGCCATTAAGAAGCCCCCAACAACACCCTTTTCTGAAAATTAGGCCCTGGTGGTTTTCTTTAGTTCTCTAGATGGTCCATTTTGTTTTCAGGCATGCTGCTATTACATGAAGGTCCTCATTTTGCTGGTCTTTTAATTTGGTTCTCCTGTTTTGGTATTTTTGTCCTTTCCTTCATGTGTGTATTTTTCTCATGTATTACAGAAGTAGAAGTAGTGTGGAGAGCACACAGCCGTTTTTAATACTTTGTTGAAAATGCCTGTGCTTTTCATAGACCTGAGACCTGAGTAGATCCAAAAGCAGTAAGCTTGATGCCTTAAACCTGCAGTTAGGAACTAACAGTATAGCAAACACAATTGTTCTGCTCACATATGTAATACTTCCCAGTATCCTGCAAAATAATAGGTCATGGCCCCAAATTGTAAGGCTGTGCATTTTCATTTGAATCATGTTGACAGAGGTTGGGTACAGCAAAAAAAAATCACTGACCCGTTATTTTTTGGACACATCCTGTATGTGAAGCTTCCACTTCAAGTTTCATAATTCTGAAAGCTGTTTCTCATTTGATTTATCTTTAGTTGGCAAAAATCTGTAAATTGCAGTGCTGCCCTACTCAATGGAGCTAATCCTTGTACCTCTATCAGTTTATAGTTATGAGTTTATTTTCTGCTCTGATTTTTTTTTTTTTTTTCCCATCACCGGGGACTGCATATGCAACTTAATTTTAAAAATGGAATGGCAATTATTTATGTATTCTCTCCAATGTTAGGAGAAAAGTTAAACCCAGGGCATCTCTTCTTCCACATCGCTGACCCAAGGAGTAAGTCTTTTTGTCTGGCAGGGAAGTGCTGGCTGTGCAGTGACACAGCTCAGACAGGCTGGATGCCAGATTTTCCTGCACAGAGGGGTTGATACTTTGCTCCCTGAGGAGCACAGAGAGTCCCATGTTTTCACTTTCCTAAACAAGTGTTATAATAATTTTAGAAATGCAGATGACCATATTCTGTTTCTGCCAGTGCCTGGAATTCTTCAGTCTCTTAGCACTGAACTTGGTGCTGTCAGTGTATTTTGGTGTCACTTAAGGGCTGGCTCATGCATCAGTGCCCTTGTGGGGGTCTGGTAGGGGAATACACAGTTGTGGTGTCTGAAACTCTGGGGCTTGAGGAAGTTTCTCGGCTTGGGCAACACTGACAGCAGTTCTGCAAATGTGCAGCAGAAGACTTGTGTGCTAGGAAGTAGCCTGCCAGGGAAACACAGAACACTGGGGCACCAGAGGATCATGTTTTGAGTTTAGTGATGGTCTTGCTTCATTTTTTTTTTCCCCCTCTACAGGGAAATTTCTTGGTAAGGGTACTGCTTGGGCTGTGAAACATAGTTGTTGAGACATAATTCATAACCCATTCCCTTGACCCCTACCATCAGTACCACTGTTGTTTTGTTCAGGCTTGACATACTTGTACTAGTTTATCATAACTGTTTGCTGATTATGGTTTGTCTTTCCACTTAAAAGGGTCTGTGTGTGTTCTTTTCTGGAAGTTTTATTCTTAATATTTAATTTCATCTTCATTTCAAAGGTTCTGAAGAAAAAGCACTTGAAAGATGTGCATCTCCAACAAGTATCTGTAAGAAGGTTCACATCGTTCAATCTCTTTTCGGTAGAAGACCACAATATGGAAGAGGAAACTGGGACCTGGGTTCAGTACAAGAGCATCTTTTATCCAGAGTATAGCGTGTCCTTGAGGTAACTATTGTTTGAGTTCTAAGTGCTTTCTAGGATCTTGAATGGGCCTCAAATATAAAACTCATTAGTAATTCTTACAGTGTTTTTTTATAACTAGGGCCTGGTTTACAAACAAACTGTTACATGTTATTTTTAGTTATCTGTTACAGTAAACAGCTTGTCTGATTTTTTTTTTTTTTAAATTTTTTTTTTCTTCCCTCCAGTACATTTCACTGAAGTGGCAGACTTTGTCTGAATATACTGATGATCGCAGCTAAAAAAGAAAGCAAATATGAACATTTATTTTATATTTTTATAACATTCTGTTTCGACATTCTTCAGATATAAATAGGATGTAAAAAACCTGACCACATTTTTTGTAGTCTCAATAAAAATTTTAATGACATGATGTTATTCAAGTTCTAAAAGCTTTTTGGTAGTGATCTGTATTTTGCTCACTATTCTTAATAGTTATTGTAAAACTCAATGATAATTTGGAGTTCAATTTCCAAAACAAATTAATAAAACAATTCCTGTTCCTACAAAATAATATATATCTAATGACGAAATCTGTCTTATGTTAGAGCAGGTCAAAGAAACTAAGGAATTTGTATTAAAGAAACTAACAACAAAAAAATACGCATACAAACAAAAACCCTACAGAACCTGGCACCTCCCCCTACCAAAAAACTCTCTGAAGGAATGTTAATGGATTTCTCAGCAGCTTTGTTTATAACTCCCATTCATTACTATGTGGCTTTTTTGTCATTTTTATTTTCTTTTTTTTCCTACTTGATGTTCCCCCACCCCACCCTCCATTCAGTTTTGTGTATACCTGCTACTTGTTTTTGCCATAACAGGTGTCATTGCAACAGTAACTTAAGCATCCCTGAACTGATACTTGTTTTGCAGCCTCTCTCGGAGTGGAGCATTTTGCATTCTACGCGCAGTGGAGTTTATCCTGGAGAGCCAGAGTAAAAAAGTGCATTTTTTTGTTATTTGGGACCTTTAAACTAAAGTCAGTCTTAGAAACTAAGATTTAGCACAAATAAGTGACTGTCATTAAACTGTGACAGTTTTGAAGGTTATAAAATGAAACAACAAGGGAAAAAAAAGCAAACCAAACTGAAACAACCTCACAACACTATATGCAGGTCACTTTAAATTTGCATCTGAGTGTAAAGTCAAGTAAAAAATTGTTTAGAGCTTTGTAATGTTTTAATTTTTCATTTTCTGAGGTTACACTTACGATATTAAAAGCATTCAAGAGAAAACTTTTCCATTGAAAAATACTGTAACGAAAGTAGGTACAGTGTTTTTCTATGTGTAGACTTCTGTAAACTGCCAGGGAATGCTATGACCTGATTCAACTGCTCACAGCCTACATAATCTGTTTGTGCATTTTGTTCCTTTTTTTTAGGTCTTCAGAGGCACACTGGTGATAGGAAACATAAGGTGTTTAGGTAGAATTTAGTCTGCTGTTCTTTGCATTGCAGTCATGAGTTCCTTCAATCAGTCTCCTTAGTTCACTGCCATGGTTTGCATTAGGTATCACTTAGTTGATGTACTACTTCTGGAGTTTTAAGGTAGGAGATGAGCTAAGATTCACCTGTGCTGGCAGTACAAAAGCCAAGGGAATGCCAGACTGATCTTGTTCTGCCATTTGATAGTTGTGTGCTTCTGTTTCCACCACTTCCTGTGTTATCATTTTATTTTGTATTGTATATTTTCCTAACAGTAGCTTCATTGATATTAGGACACACCTCAAACTGTCGACTCTGAAGCATCATGTTTGTTTATGCATTATTTTATTAATTTCCTCTCGTCCAATGGAAATGTGTAGTTTCTGTGCTGGAGCAGACTCACGTTGCCTTTCAAAACCTGAATATTGAATAGGGGCATTGTCTTCTAGTGGGGATTTTTATTTTGTTTTTTTCCTGCATTTTGTTCCTTTCCCAAACATATTCAGTGACCTCTAAAAATAGTAATCACTGATCATTTTAGGAATAATGATCAGAACTTACTTAGTCTTACACGTCTGTATTAAAATGCTTTGCCCATACTAAGGCAGTGACATTAGATAGAGTATACTTAGTATTTCAGAATATTGAAGGATGGTAAGATGGGAAGGAGAAAATACTCCTGTGTACTTTGCCAGGAACAAAGTATAGATAGGCTGCAGTGAAATCCGTTCTACCTGTAGTCTTTGTGAAATAAAGTTTCTTTCCTATTTTTGCAGAAGCAGGAATTTAAGGGGATAAGCATAACAGTTTAACTTACATAATAGAACAACAGTTCTTGTTGAAACATATATATTCTTATGTAATCTTGGAGTTAGCATTCTTGGATCTTTGAGAACTGATCACGTCTTGGAAGCTTAAGGGTTCTCTGAATGTCTGATGGTTTTTCCTTAATTTTCCACCTTCCATTGGCAAAATATTATTTAGAATAATATTAACAGTAACAAACAATTTTAGCAAGAGCATATTAACAGTAACTTCAGTTGGGTAGATCCAGAGCAGTGAACTTGAATAGGAGAGCCCGTGTATATCTTTTTGCAAGCCAAAAAAATGTTGCTATGGCCCCTCTGAAATCTTGTCAAAAGTGCTTTTGAATTTTTATCTACATATGTTTTCCTTATGCATTAACATCTTCTCGGAAGAGCTCATTGCATATGTTGGATGTTAAAAGGGTTGTCAGATAATATCTTGACAAGACTAAATACTTAAGAAAGTTCATAAGGTTGTTAGTAGCTTTTGGCAGAGTATAAAGGTCAAGCTATATCAGTTCAAGGGCTATCAAAACTGATCAAATTGTATATTCAGATATGCTATGACCTAGCTGGAATTACTGCTGTGGAGGGACTTGGGACTCATTTGTCGGGCAAATAGAAGCTTTAATAGGAACTACCAGTCACGTGCATACTTTTCTGAACTTTGTTGTTTTAGTAAGCTGCTATTTCTCTAACCAAATTAAGGTTGGATACACATTTGGGAAAGAAGAGCTTATGTCATGTTTTTGTGTCACTAGTTTATTTTTTGAACCATTCTTAATAACAAATCTTCTAAAGCAGGAAATCAGAAGCACCCATATAAGGCAATTTTTGCCTAAAACATTTAAGCTGAATTGATGTGCCATTTTGACTAGATCTTTGAAGTGACATGATTGACTCATTTTAAAAATCCCCATAACTCTTTTGGTTGAACAGTGATCTTTAGTATGTTTAATGAAATGTAGATTCATAATATGTAGTGGAAAATGGTCTCTTGAAGTTCATATTCACTAAAGCTACTGATAAAGCCAATTTACTGGCTGGTGTGGCAGAAATTCTGTGTACTGCTCTTCAGGTGCTCTCCTGCTGATCTATGATCCTTGTCCAGGCTCTGCTGCTGGCACTGGGTTATCTGACCTTCTGGATCCATTAAAATATTTCTTTATTTGTACAACTTTCATGTGTATTTATTGGTGTTTTCTAAGTTCTCTTTAACTTCAGAGGTATTTCACTTTGCTGTTAAAAAATTATGTGTTGAATGTGTTTCCTTAAAGAAAGGAAAATATATTAAGTAGAACTGTTTACAAATATTTATTTAATATTGCATTTCTAAATCTTTCTATTCTTAGTGAGGAGTGTGCTTTTAAATTGTGTATGAATAGTTTTGGCAATGAAGTGATTATAGATCATAAAGATGCAGTGTCTCCATGTGAAGATTGTGCCTGTCTTTTAGACAGGAAAATTATTCATTTATTAGAGTTTAAAAAGGAGTAATCAATATCTTCAAATTTTCTATTTCAGGATATGGATTTACTTTTAAATTGTAGGCTCATTTTTAAGAAAATAGAGAAGAAATAAGTTATTTCTGTGGTAAAATGTTTACCATTGATAAGTCATTTACTGTTTCAAATACTAAAGTGCAGAACTGAAAAGAACAATGTCAGCAGCTTACAGGAAGGGTTAAATCTTTGTAAAGAGCGTTAAGTGTACTTTGCAAGATGGCATGCCTTTATTCTAAATATGAATGAACCTTTAGATAAAAATATGAAAGAAATTATTAGATGATTCTAGACTTTTGGTGTAGAAATGAGGGACATGCTATTTATCTGTGGCAAGTAGTATCTTAGAGGATGGTTTAGAACTGAGTTCCATTGGCTATTCCTCTTGTACACTTCTGCTAATAACATTTTGAAGTTTTAATTTTAGGTATAGACCTAAAAAAAGTGAAGGAAAGCAGATTTCAAGGAATATTGTGTACTTCTTATGGACAATGGATATTATAAGCTTCCTTTCTTCCATGCTAAGAGACAATGTGCCGGTTTAGCAGCATGAAGTCTTAGCCACAGGAATTGGAAATTTGGGAAAGAGATAAAAAGTGATTTGGCAACATGTTTCTTTAATTTGCTGATCAAGCTATGACAGTTCCCTCATGTTGCTCAAGACGTGTATTTGTAAAAGGATTTGTAGTCAAAGAAGGGTTGTTTTGGTTTCTTACCATATTAAGCTTTAATCTAGAACTGGAGTGAAAGAGGAATCGACTTGTTCTGCTACACTCTGGTCCAGGAAAAGCATCTGATTAGATAGGAAAGTTTGTTGATAAATCTGAAGTTCTTAGCAGGCCACAGTTACAATTGATGGTAATACTAAGTCTTTTTGTAAAGTACTCTTAGTAGTAGCTTATTAACCACTATCCCAACTTTCATTTTTCACAAACATTGTACCTTTAGTTTTTAGGTAGATTAATAGTGTATGGTGATGTGCTGTGGTTTTGTGTGTTTGTTTTGTTTTTGTGTTTTTTGTTCCCCCCCCCATTTTATATGGAAATGTATTCTTAGTTTTTGTAGGTTTAAGTTTTGTATAGATATGTAGTTACTTGTATTATTTTTTTCTCACTCAGTAAAGAATAATATAAGAGAAGGAACTTAGTTTTGTTACATTATGATTGATGAAAAGCATACCTTACTAGGGAGCTATTGAAGGATCTTTTTATTCTACTGTCTATAGCTATTTTTAAATACATGGAAAATTCTGCCCCTTATGTTGCCTGAATTGGAGAGGAAGGCACACTAATATATTTTGAAGATTGGTCTCACTCTGTCTTTCTCTGATTTCATTTATACATCCAAAGTGAATATACATAGTCCAGAGTAAGGAATTTTGTCTTACTTTACATTATGAGAAACATGAGTTACATTAGTTTATTCTTCCTAGATTTGTCTTCTATAACTCAGTACCTCAGTTATAGAAATTTTTGCCTATTTAACCTTGGAGATTTATAAGAGCACTGTGAATCAGATTAACCATGCTGGCCTGAAATTCACTTTCTCCATGATGCTTACCTGTGCTTGTTTGAAGTGCTTTGTTGATCTCAGCAATCACAGCTTTGATCTTCTCTGAACTGCATGACACCCATTGCATATTCCGAAACACTGAATACTGATGTTCTTCTGTATTTTGAGATGCCTGTAGAAATTTATGGGAATTTGTTATTGGGGTCTAACCACAAGATTCTGTGGTTCCTTTCTTTGACTTTCCTAATTCAGTACACATGACACAGACTCTCTGTGGGCAGTTTGTTAGCTGTACTGTGGAAAACTGTGATAGTGACAGGCATTCATAGAAACACGAGATATTGTATCTCAGCAGTTTTCTTGGTAGTAGGAATGGAGGAGCAGGTAATAGAGTGGGACAGTGAAGCAACAGCTGTTACAGAACTGCTGAGGAGGTGTTCAGAGTAGTGGATCCCAAACTAGGAGCTGTGGGTTTTAGGGGCAGGACTGAGTAGCGTGGATACTAATGGCAGAAATTGTAGTTGGAGAATACCTATATTTACAGGTGCAAGTAACTTTCAGTTTGCAAGTAAGGTCTGTGATGGAAAAGAGTTCGGGAATAGCTAGTACAGGACTGGTCTGCAGGCTCTACAAATACAGACCTCTGAATGGAGAAACTGGCTATTGCTGTTTGGAATTGTGTTTCCCTCAGTTCTCCCTTTCACAAGTAGATCAACTGTTGGCATGTTTCTTCCTGCAATCCTAAAACTTGTTTGCAACAGAGCTTGTGCTCAATTCCTTGCTGTTTAGGTTCCATAACTCTTAAGTGGTTAGCAGTGGATTTACATGCCTCCCTTTCAGCCTGGTATAGGGAGTAAAAGCTTTATCAGCAGGAAGACTGTGGTGGGTTGACCTTGGCTGGATGCCAGATGCCCACCAAGCTGTTCTATCGCTCCCTTTCCTAGTCAGATAGGGGAAAGAGAATAAAATGGAAAATAACTCATAGGCTGAGATAAGGCAGATTGTTAAAGCAAAAGAGAAAATTTGTTGCAAACACAAGTGAAGAGGAAAATAACAAGGTTTATTCTCTACTTCCAGTCAGCAGCGATGTCCGGCTACATCCTGGGAAGCAGGCCTTTCAGCATGCCTAGGGGTTTCTCAGCAGGCAAATATAAATAATGAATGTCTCTCCCTCCTCCTCTCCTAAGCTTTTGTATCTGAGCTGATGTCATACAGTATGGAATATCCCTTTGGTTGGGTTGGGTCAGCTGGCCTACTTGTTTCTGCTCCCAGGATCTTACCCTCAACTGGGGAGAGGGGAGGGTGCTGTGCCAGCACTGCTCAGCAGTAGCCAAAACACTGATGTGTTACCAACACCTTTCTAGCTACCAATGCAGAGCACAGCACTGTGAGGGCTGTTGTGGTGAAATGAACTCCATGTCAGCCAGACTCAATACAAAGAGGTATTTTCTGTCATGCTAATGGACTTCAGAAGATTCAGCTGTTACTGATGTGGGGTAGTTTTAGAACAGCCCATAAAGATCATACAGTTCAGACCTGAGGTGTAGGCTTTGGGGTAAATGAGGATGGGTTTGCTATCCAGTCACTGTTGAGACAGTGGCTACTCCACATTATAAGAGACTGAGCTTGCTCCCTGCTGTTGTTCAGTGAAGACTTCATAAGATGATCAGACTAAAGGAAACAGCTATTGAATTTAAGCCCTGTCCCATTTCACAGTGAGCATGGAGTGGGCTTTTGGAAGACTGGATAGAAGAGGATATCCCTCATAACAAAGCTGGATGCTTCTTGTCATTAAATTATTTCTCACTTCTGTGATTGCCATGAACTATGTTGGTGAAAGCAAGAAGGAGGTTGCTGAGACAGGGAGACTTTGAGTGTTGCAGGCAGCTGGAAGAGGGTGTTGGTGCAAAATGCCACTAGAGGCAAGAGAGTTGAGGTGTGTTGTGTTTGTATTTGGACCTCACAAGCTATGGTTTATAATTTCTCCTTTTTTTTTTTTTTTTTTTTTAATTTGTCTAGCTTTTGACCCTGAAGCATACAAATTGTATTCTCTTCTAGACCAGGACACTTGACTGACTTGTGTTTTAATTTATTCATAGCATTCTGTTGAACTACTGATAATAGTTACTAAATTTTTCATTCTTACCTTTGTATGCTTCACTTGGAGAGTTACATGATACATCTCCTTTATATATGAACTGTGTACATCAAGAAATTGAGGGACAAACCCTGAAACTGAATCATGCTATCCCAAGACTAGTCTACATGCAAATAAAGATGAAAATATTTCTTTACTTTTGCAGCATGTTCCTCCTCTCCTCTTACATTCATTTAGACATGAGACACTCACAGCTGTCTGAGACCCTAACTGCTTCAGACATATGCACAGTTATAGAGTCTGTAGGATTGCTTAGGAGTCAGCAGGGGAGAATTTAAAGGGCAGCTCTGTGGTTGGCAGAACTACAGATCCCGTCTGCTTTCTTGTCACTTCCCTTGAACTTACTGTATTGTACCAGTGGTCCAGTTTGATTGAAAACAAACTTGCAAAAAAGAAGAAAAAGTGCATTTAAAATCCACATGATCCATCAGAATTGTAGGCTTCCACTGCAGATAAGGAATGTATCTTTGGTTTGTTTTTATATGGGTGGGAGAAGAGCATTAATGTCCACTTGAATTTTTTGTAGCATCGTTTATATATTTGTTGTCTGTTAATTTGTTGTATGTTAATAAGCTCATTTCAGTGTGTTAATTTGATTTTGGTTTGATTTTCATTTTTCGTTAAGAATTAGTCTAGCTGCTGTTTGGTGCTTCTCAAAATTTAATGTTTATTTAATGCTTTTGTTTATCAGAAGCTATAGTGTTTTTTCATAATAAATATACAATTTCATATATGCAAAAAGGTGTTGTGTTTTTTTTTTTCCCCTCATTCTCACAACAATCTTCCTTCAAGAAAAAAAAAGTTGAGGAAATGAGAACTAATTTTGTAGGTGCTAGAATTGTTGGATTTTTTTTTTTTAGTGTTGCAAATTAGCATGTTCCTAAACAACCTTAGAAGATTAATTTGAAACATTATTAAAAAACTGTGTGTTTGTATTTTACTGACTTGCTGCATTTTAATTTTTTTTAAATGCAGCTGGGAAACAGCTATGTGATCTGACTGTTGTAAAGTGCAAGATGTTAATATTTTTGTTCATTTTGTGCCCAGATTAGCTTGGAATAGGTAAAAGAATTTTAGATGCTCTATGTGTGTTTTTATGTGAATTCAGCTAGCCAGACATCTATAACATTTACATTTTTATTAAATTTTGGTGCATATTCTTTCTGCTGCTGTTAGTGGTTTGCTCACTGTGTTCTACAATTTGCAGTTGATGTGTAAAATTCAGTTAATGGTTTTATTATCTCCAGTTTTGAATGTTTATTTCACTTGATTTATGCAAATGTAAAACCAAAGAAAATGCAGTTCACTGAACACATTAATCAGTTTCATTGTTCACATTAATTTAATTAAGTGTTCTTGATTTTGTGGGAGAAAATAGGAATATGTGTACAGCTGCTGTTCAAAAGAAATCTTTTGGTTTTACTCTTCATGGGAATTGCTTTACCAAAATTCTTCCTCTCCTATATGTGACTTCCACAACTAAATAAATTTCATGCTCCTTCAAAATGTTTTCCTTTTTATACTAGTTTATGAGAAACACCTTCCCAATTCATGGGGTTTCAGTGATAGGACTCTGAAAACTAGTGTTTGTCCCTTTGTTTTCCCCCTAGTGGTTACAGTAGGGCCTGTTTACTATTTTGCTGTGAAAGGGAGAAAAGGTAATGAAGAGATGAGATGGTGTGGGGTTTTTGTGTGGGTTTTTTTTTGGTTTTTTTTGGTTTTTTTTTTTAATTTGTTTATATGTTGGTAAAGTCACAATTGATGTTTTCTTCCAGATTTCACAATGGCCTCTTAAATGTTAAAGATGTGCTTACGAGTTTTGACAACACGGGGAATGTCTGTAAGTCAATTCATTTAAATACAGTATTATGTTGATAGAAGTCTAAATGTATCAATGTAAATATTTCTGCGTGAGCCCTCATAAACCATTTCATTTAGCTGAGAAACTCTTATTACTGTGGTCAGAGATACTACAGGGTTTTATGTGTTACAGTTTTACATAGCACAGTTGTTTGTGTGAATACGCCCTCAAGTCATCCCAGTGCATGTTGTTTTTGGTTCTGTGACTGTGGTGGGAACATTAGAGCAGCTGAACTGGGTTGGAGAAAAAAATTAGTTGAGCCCATTGATTTGTGTTGGCCAGTGGCCAGCAGTGGCTATGTGGGCAACAACAGTGCAAGAACATGGGAAGCAAACAATGATACTTCCAGCTTGGAGAGGACAAACTCAAATCAGATAAACAGGAAAGGAAACACACAGTCAACTTGTCAAATTGCTCCCTGCAGAATGCTTTGATCCCTAAAACAGGAAATGTATTCAAAAAGCAAAAGGGGGAAAAATTGTGTGAGAAAAATTCACTGTTGCTATTAAATATAAAGACTTATAGGGAGTGCTGGATGTTAGGAGAATTAATGGGACAGTAGGATGATATGTTTGTCCTGATCTTTCACTCTTGCCTAAGCATCAGTTACTGGCTGCATTAACCTGAGAAAAGATGAGCTGTAAGTGGGCCATCAATGTCTGACCCAGCATGTCTGTTCTTCAGTATACTTATTAATAAAATTATCTATGCTATTAATGGACTTGAATTATTAAATTGTGGTAGACTGTGGAAATGAGGCTGAGCAAAAATACTGAAATATTTTTGGTGAGATGAGTAATTACTATTATATAATTACATTTAGAGATACACATAGAATTCTTCTTTGATTATTCTGCTTTATCTTTCAGGTTGGTTTGTTTGTTTTCAAACAAACCAACTGAAAAAGTTGCTAAAGTCTGTTAGATATTCAAGAAATGTGAGCGTATCTCTTCCTCCTTATCAAAGGACAGAAACTGTCCTGATAGAGATGTATATCATCTGAAAACTGCAGTCTCAGTATTCCAAAGCTGTGTTTCATTGAACATTGGCTTTTCCTTAGCAAAAAGGTTAATTTATTTAATAAACTTTTGCCTTCATAAGTAAAAAAATGTCATAAACTATGTGCTCTCCTTTTTAAAATTTGCTAGCCCTCATTCAGTTCTGAACATTGAAGGTAATTCTGTGGTCTTGCCATAAAATACTTCTGGATCTATGCTTTAACTATTACCAATTAGTAATTTGTTCTGATTTCTGAATGAAAATTATATCTAAGGGATATATGAATCTCCAAACTAATAATATTAAGGCTACGAAGGAAAATTCACATTGGTAATTACTGTTGACTTTGGCTACAGGTGTAGACATCATGAGCTGGATGATAAAAATGTCTAGATTGAAGTAATTGGATCTGGAAGAAAAATGCTTTGTTTAAATTATGGGAAACATTTAGAGAGATTCAATGCTGTAGATTCTCAGAACAGGAAGCTAGAGAGAATTATCTAAGAAGCTATGTTATTTTCATAAACTGTTCTCAATAAGGGAAATAATTAGGAAAAAAAAACTGAACTAGGGCTTTGGATCAGAAAAAAAAATCATTATATTCGTTCATAGATAACAACTTGGGTATTTGTTTTGAACAGCAGAGAAAATATTTCGTGTGTGTCTCTGCTTCTACTAGTGGACCAGAACAGTGTGCCTTAATCTGTGAAACATGGTAAAGTGATTTCTAGTCTTTGTTCTTTGTGTGAGTACTTAAATTGACCACAATCTAAACAAATTTCCTTGTTAACACAAATAATTTACTCTGCTAAAGTTTTCATATTCTTTCCTATTGATAAATGTTGTCAGCTCTTCTGTTAACTTTTTTCAGTATTTCAGCTACTTTCTTATTGATTGCAGATGGTAAAACAAGACTTACACTCTAACAGGCACACCACCAGTGCTAGCACAGAAGTGATAGTACATTTGTGGTTCTTATTACTGTTTCTTTGTATATACAAAGATTTGCATTTGTACTTTTGGATTCAGCACTGCTTTGAGGATTCATGCTGTGCCATTATATACAGTGTTTGCTAAGTCATTTCCAGATTCCCTACTCCCCATTATTTAAATGTCTTTCTGTCAGTATTGATCTACATATTAGTGATTTATGCATGATTTACTATGCATTCTAGATTATACTTTGTAAGGGTAATGGTAAAATTATCTTCTGGCAGCATGCAGTACTGGCTTGGAGTGTAATAATCATCCTTTTTTGCTACCACCTGTATGGAACAAATGTTCTCAGTGTCCAAGCCACAGTAACTATGTGTGTGTCACACCATCATAGTGAAGTTCCCCCAGCCACATGTTTACTAAGCTGCCCTGCTTAGGCCAAAGCTGACAGAATTTTTGTGCACTCCCATCACTTGATTTGAATTGTCTCTTTCATCGACCTTTTCCTGTGTATCTCTTGACTGTGTTTGTGTTAACCCTCTATTTCTAAAATTAGGTTGACTATTTTTTGCAGTTGCTGTAGTGTTAACTTCGTATTACCAAATAAAACCAACATGAAAAAATCCTCCCAAATATTTCTAAAATGGTTTTTAACAGTATATGATTATTTCTTCTAATACCTAATACTAGCAGAGCTAGCCAGTATTGAATGTACTATCACGGCAATGTGCTCTGTGAAGGGACACATGGAAAAATTAGACTGCAGTGTTCTTTTGGGACACTGCATAGCCAACATCTTTATACTGGGCTCTAAACTTCACTTAAACTATTTGGACAGAGTTATTAGAAAACAGGTAAATCTAGTGTTCTGCATGTTTGTTTTTGTTGCCATGCTGCATATTTATAAAAAGGTTATGTTTTGATAGTGATTATTGATAGATTATGAAGTAATTGTGTATTAAACGGATTATACGTTGTGAAAACTGAAATGTGTTGCATATTACATCCTTTTTAAACATCATAATTTGTTTCAAATAACATCGTTTGTGTGGTTTTATGGGAGTTTTTTTGTTTCTTCTAGTGAGTGTTTTCTGTTAAAATAGGCCCTTTCAATGGAACATTTATATCGTCTTTCTGTTTCGCATTTTGGTCTCTCTTACGGTCTTTAACAGCCACATCACCATACACCATCAACAGAAAAGTGGTAGAGCAGACTCTCTAGTTAGTACTACTTTCTTATACTCCCAGTAGGTATCAACTCAGTACCAGATGTGCCACTAGCTGGCAGCATTATATAAAATACCAATAAGCAGCTTTTGAGGAATGCTCATGTCTGCTTCCAAAGGTGCTGTCTTATACCAGTAAGACTTCAGGACAAAAGTAGAGCCAGCTGCAGTAGCTGTAAATGGTGTATTGCAGGGTCCCAAGTGTTAACTCTGAAAATTGCCTCTGCACATTATTTTGTTCAAACTTTGCACTTACAGTTGTGTTTTGTCCTTTTCAAAAAGATTTCACATTTTCATTGTAGGATTGCTACTGTGAATGAACATTCACACTATAAATTGCAGTTAGTTTTAACTTTACCAGAAAAATGTGAAAAGTTTTTCCTCTCGTGTTTGTGAGAGAGTGGCTTCCATGTGAAAACTCCAAATGAATTCTCCACACAGACAGGATGAAATGCTAAATGCACTTCATTCAGCTTTAATTCTGTGCCGAAACAGAAGGCAGGGGAAAGAGGACTGGAATGAAGGAAAGGATCAGTCTGTTAATTTTAGATGACAATATGCCATCTGTTAAAAAGATGGTACATCCTGACACCATCTCTAGTGCTAAGATAGTCCTGTAAAAGAACTGATGGATCCCAGGCAGAAGGTTTAGTGAGATGCACGAGCTGGCCCCAGGGAGCCATGTGCCACACTTGTTCATGCAGAAGAAACTGTCCAAAAATTAAGGAAAATTCTGCAAGGATAAACTTTTGAGATTATCACCTTCCCCTGCCAAGTGGGAGAAAGCAGTTATGGCTGAAGTGCTTGTGTGACTATATCCCTGAAGTACTAATTTTAAATTACGTATTCATTTAAATTAAGTGAAATGATCAAGGTCCAAAAAATAGACCTCTTTACTAATGGCCACCAGCCTAAGTAAGCTACAGGGTATGTAAAGGAGAATTTTAAGAAGTGAAATACAGAGTGTTTTGGGGTTTTCATCTGGTATCTGCCTGATGTCAACACAGAAGCAAGATATTCCAGAATGCTCAAGTATTATAAAATTGTAAATATGCTGTATGTAATTGCAAAACATTTTCTTGTAAACTGCACCTAGAATTAGTTAATAATGTACCCATTTTCAAGAAGCAACATGTTCAACACATATTCATTTTATTTTCTACTTGGCTTGAGTGTACAATTATATGTTTAGAACTAAAAGAGCAGCAGAGGGTGCTACAGTTACAGAACTACCCAGCACGTACTCCAAAATTGTTGTTCCAGTAGGGAAGTAAATCCTGCAAACTCTTAAGCTTTCATTTTGGGGTAGGTGTAAGCAGGATAGTTTTAAATTCTGTTGCCTCTGTTTTTACTGGAAACCAGGTAATCTCTGTGAAATCCAGGCAATATAGAACTACAAAATCACTTTTTTCTTGATTTTTTTGGCAAAAAAGAACAAAAAAAACCCTTTTTTTTTTATTTTTTTTTTTTTTTTTTTTAAGTTTTCAGTGGAAAATGTTGTGTGATTCCCTGAAAACAGTGTCTAGATACAGATGCTGTTACAGAACACCTATTCATCACCTTCAGAATTAGTTTTGTTTGTGCTAATTTTACCTTTAGAAGTTCCAGTCTCTGCCACAAATTCTATATATTTTTTTTAATTGTTTTCAGCCCAAAATAAACAAGCTAGTGAAACTGGAGACTATTTTTGCACTTTTTGTATAGTATTTTTCATGAAACTAATGAGGGAATATTTTTCTTAAATTTCACATCACATTATTTTCGAAATGCATATCAAAGGGGGGGGAAAGAAAATTTTTTAAGTTTCTACTTCTTTAAGACTGCATTAATTTTTAAATTATGCATACCTGAAACTTGTAATCATCTCACTTTTTTCCTTTATTTACTTAAGAAAAATATTTTAAAATCTATTCTAAAACAAAGAACCTTTTCTTCTTTCTTCCTTCTCAACTACCATGAGAGGGATGTCTTCTTTTCTGGTTGCAGTATATGAGGATGTGTTTAGGGAGGTGCTTGTTTCTTTGGAGTTCTCACAGCATAGCTCATGGATATCTGAGTTCCTCTGTGGAGAGAATGTGGCAGCTACTGAATTATTGTTATGCCTGGAAGGAGAGATGCCATAGCGTTACTTGGGGAAAATCATAGCACAGCATCCTGTGTGGCAGCAGAAGTGCTCCTGTATTTCATCTAATGCTACCTAGAATCAACAAGAGAGTAGACTGCATTTTTCAGGTGTTGCTGTGGAAGTTTCCCCCCATTTTATTTTAGTAAACATCTCATTTTTGGTGGTGAAAAGCATAGCAACTCTAATATGCTCCCTGCCTCTCCATGACTCAGTGGGTATTCTCACCTGAAGAAACTGCTTCTCGTTGTCTGAGCCTTCTCTTATCCCACAGGTGTGGCAGTTTGAAATTGTTTGCCAGGTCAGAACCTCAGACCCCCTTGAAAGTCTTCACAAAAAATAAATTTACTGGAAGTGTTTGAATAGCAACAATACATGTCACTTTGAATTCAATGTTGTATTTATGATACCTATATTCTACTATTTACTATACATCTTCCTTTTAAATAAAACATTTCATGATCAGGGTTATGAAAAACCAGCTGTTTCCTCCCTCCCCCACCCAACAGATACAGTTTACAGCATCATCCCAAGCAGTCACATTGATATGACCCACATAAAGCCTATGGAATGGAGCAGGAAATAAGTACATGGAGGAAAGCAAGCATCTTTCAAATCACTCTTGCTACCAGAATTGTTTTTATGGTACTGCTCTCTGATAGAATATCAACAATTTGTTGTACTGTTCTGAGGTGTTTGGCTTTCCCCCACTCATTAAAATCTTTTGTTCTGAAAAGAGGAATCATTATGGTGATCAGGGATCTGTTTTCCTCTGGAGAAATTTTCTTCTACCTATTCCAAACATTATCTGACTTTGTACCTATACTTTCAATCATGGCTCCAGCTCAGAGAAGTGAGAGGTGAAGAAATCCAGATAAGCAATTCTGTGTACCCTCTTTCTTCATTGTTTGGAAGTTTTTGTAGAAACTGGTTCTTCTGTTCAAGTTATTCCAATGAGAACCTTTTGGTAAAAATCTGTGAATCTGTTAGAGCAACAGCAGTTACTTTTCTGTGTTGCTGAGCAGTGTTTTGTACCTTGGCACTCCAATTAGCTGTGTTTTGCCATCAGATCTGTTATCTTTATGAAAATAGTTGGTGTAAGTAGGTTTCCAAGTATGCCACTTGTACTAGTCTGACTTCGTGCACTGGTGTTGATCTTTTACAATCTGAAGTATTTTTGAAAGTATTCAGGGTATTCTAAATGAATTATGAGAAGTTGGATCTTTTGATTTAAATTAATTAAAATTTTGAAAGTATGGTATAATACCTTAGATTGGTAGAAGGAGAAGAGAATGAATTACTGTAATTAATTTCATGGAGTTTACTTTTGCATTAGATAACTTTTTTAATTGAGATAGGGCAGGTTAACAATGGTAAACACCCCTTTAAGATGTGCTGTGTTATTAATTAAGCTTCGTCTTTTAATGCACTGTAAAGTTTACTCTAAAAATATTTCATATTTGAGCATAATTGGAGTAAATAGTTTCAAATGAGTTTAATGTGCAGTAGGTTGTTGCCATTTGGGTCGAATCTTGGATGTTTCTTTGTAATTGTTCTTTATGTTCTCACAGTTCCTTTTAATTGCCATGTTCTAGCCATGCTTTCAGTGCTGCTTTTCACTAAAGAACAGGCATGAAGTGCAAAACCTGCTCAAGAAATGCCATGCTTGGAGTGCATCCTTGAGTAGCTGCCTTCTGTTTGATACCACGCGAAGTTGCTCATGGGATCTGACTTGCACATCAGATGGGGCATTTCTCTATATTGTAATACAGTCTTGTCAGTGCTTGTAGTGTGGTGGTAGCAAGGACAGCCCTTGTTCTTTGTTTTCTCCATACCAGTGCAACTGAAATGTTATGCCTAACTTGGACCCTGTTTGGGGTTTTTTGTTCAAGTTTTTTTTGCTAACTTTTAAAAGTTGCTCTGTATTTCATTTTTAAAAATCATATTTAAATGGATGAACTCATGTATTCTTCCAGAAATGTCAGGGTGAAAGGTTTCAATTTAAGTCAGCACCAGTTCACAACTGTATTCAAACAAAGCTACTTTGAGTAAAATATTTTTGGAAATGAGAATTTGAAACTTTTGGTGAATAATATATTCATTTGAAATATGTCGTCTCATGATAGTTCTGACTGAAAAGTATGATGAAAACTAATCTACATAGCAGTGACCAGATGAAAATGCAATGTAGAAGTATTATGCATGTACTTTGCTTGACAAATTGAATACTAGTATTGGGAGTCTGTACAGTTAAAATTACATTGCTTTTAAGCTATTTTTTTCAAAACAGCTTCAATAATGTGGAAAGAGGTGGAAATGGTATTATTTCAGAAATCTCAAGAACTAATTTTTGGTAAACCTAGTGGATTAAAATAGCCTCTTGAACAAGTGATTTGCTGAAA
Organism: Formicarius rufipectus; assembly: GCA_013399695.1. Classification (NCBI taxonomy): domain Eukaryota; kingdom Metazoa; phylum Chordata; class Aves; order Passeriformes; family Formicariidae; genus Formicarius; species Formicarius rufipectus. The sequence continues at coordinate 362,053 of VXAU01000084.1, read as the reverse complement.
GGAAAATAAATGAGGAATATGTGTACAACTGCAAGTTTGTTGTAATTACTGGAGGTCCAGCCTTGTGGTTTTAATTAAGACTGCAGCCCACTTGCAAAAGATTTGACTGGCTAGCCCATAAAAAAAAAAAAAAGATTTGGAGCATACTGGTTCTAGCAATGGTGATTTCTCATCTACTCTCCTTACTGTTAGAAAATATCTCCTCATATCATAATGGTAGTGTTTTTTACTACAGCTTAAACTTATTGTTTTGTTCATAGGCAAAAATGAAACTTTCTTTTGTAACAGCCTTTTAGATATATTAAGTCATCATGTGGCCTTGCCTATATCTTCTTTTCCTTATGTCAAGCAAGTAAAATTCTATCACATTTTCCTAAGCTACGGTGTTTTGCGAGGTTCTGACTCCATGCATTTGGTTTGAATCTTTCTTGAGGAGTGTTTGTCAAATCTGGGCATAGTACTCAAGTTGGGACCTCCACAATGCTAAGAAAACCAGGGAATTTTGTGTTTTAGAGCCTGTAATCACAATACTGTGCTTTTCTCTTACAACAGCATGTCTTTGACTCATGTTGAGCTTTTGATGTGCCGTAAGGTCCTCATCCTCTTCAGAAGGAATCAGTTGTTCTTAGTTGTGTATTCATGTGGCAGATTATTCTTACCTGGTTGTAATACCTGGCACTTATCTCTCTGGAACTTCTTCCCATTTCCAGACTTCTTCCCGATCATTGCTTTTGTCCTTTGAAGCCTGTCTTTCAACCTACTGGACATTTTAAATGGATATATTGCTAATTTAATAAGCATGTTCCTTTAGATGTTCAGTAGAAGCACTGGACAGCGGACAGTCTGGTGGAGGCATTTATGGAAACCCTGATAAATTCACTTCTTGTACAGTAAAGCATTGAGATTTATTCTCCATAGTTGGGTGCAAAGCTGATCATGAAAACTATCTTAACCAATTTTTATTTAAACTGTGTTTCTCATGAAATTGTTGAAAATCTTTCTTAAATTTTGATGTGAGGCATCTACTGGGTCTGCGCTATAAACAAGCCTTCTATCTTGTTGCTCTGGTGAAGGCTTTTTTAATTAAACTCTGTAATTTGTTTTTATTGTTATACTTTATCATGGAATATGCAACAAAACAATGAACAACATGAATCTGTTTCAAGTTTTTAATTATGTGAAGATAAGGGAGAGGTTGAATTGAATGAAGTATTATACGTAATTATAGAATGCATAATTGTCTTATGCACTGAAAGTCACCTGATGATTTTTCTGCCTTACAATATCGTTCATGTCTTGAAAGTTGTTGTTTTACTTGTACTACAGATTTCTCCAGTCTAGGTTTCTATGCATAGTTTTGTTGTGTTGTTCTTTGCTGTCCTGAAGGATAACTTCAGCTACTCTGAGATAACTACAGGTTTTGTAACATGATTAGTAGTGTCAAAAAACTTAGTGGAGGATTGTAATAGCCCTCTACCCTAATATACACTCTGACTCCCATCTCTCTACTTTTAATGAGTATGATGAAAAGCAAAATAATGCAAGATGGGAGTGTTTTTTTTTTGTTTTGTTTTGTTTTTTTTTAAATTAATTAATTTATTTATATTTTGTTTGGGTCTTTTTTTTTTTTTTTCTTCTTTTTTTTTGTAATTTAGGAGTACTCAAATTTTGGCCTCTTGCACCTGAGAAATAGAATTCTTTAGGTCGTATTCAGGACTAAAAGGAAAACAGTATGGGCATGTTATACCTTTTAATGCAATCTCCTTATCTATTGGTATTTATTGTCAAACTGTGACCTATGTTTGTGAATTAAATTTACTTTCTTTCCCTCTATGCTGGGACTGGCTGAAGGTGTGTTTCACTATCTAGGGTTTTGTTTTGTTTTTGGTATGTTTTTTTTTTTCAATTTAATTTTTAGGTTTCCCTTTATATTTAAGCCAATTCCAGTATTTTAAGGCAGTGTTTTGTTACTTGGTTTAAATGTGTAGTTTATATCAGCTCAGAAAAGGAAAACTCTGAAGTCCCCAAAGTACTTTTTTAATATTAACTAATCCATACAGTATCACATCAGTGAAACAAATATTAGATCCATTTTAGAGGTAGGAAGTCTCATAAGTGTATTTTTGTTACAGAGCTGTTCATGGGTTAGAAATGGGAGGTAGAACCAAGAGAGCCACCAGCAGACCTGACTTCTAACCTCTTCCGTCTGTAGATTTATTGTACAATCTCTATTAAATTGGGCAGCGTTGTATTTTCATGAGTGCCTTCTCATTTTACATGCCACCCATTTGGATTATCAAAACTGAAGGACTTGTTGCTGTGTCAGAAGAGACTCAGGCATTGCTGAGCTGAGCTTTTAGGTGCTGTGACAATGAGAATCTGTCCTTCTTCAGGTAATGAGTATTTCTACACACTTAATGGCATGGCCTGGAATTCACCACAGCTGGTGCTCTGAGACTTGTATGTGTTATTAACGCCACATCATTTTGGAGTTTCAGTTCCTAACCTGATCCATTTGCAGTCTTAATTCCTTTCCTTTATTTAGGTGCTTCAACTGTGTCTGTCAAAAAGGACAGAAGGTATAACTTCTTTTTTGTTTAGTTTAACCTGCCTTGTGGCAGCTGCAGATATTTTTGTAGAATTTACATGGTTTCATATATGAGTCTGATGGTTATAACACTCACAAGGTGGTTTCATGGAAGTAGGGGAGGCCAGCACACCTGAGTTAGCAAAGGGAACAAGCTCAGAGCTCTTGTATGCTCACCTACTCGAGCCCGCTTCAGACAGTAAGGCAAGGAAAATTATTACTAAACGTAGTGGGTAATCCCTCAAGACAGTATGTTAAGAAAAAAAACCCCACTGCCATCTTGCAGTAGCTATGAATTTAGAATGTGAAAACAGCAGTATATCTCACCATAAGCTCATATCCAGTTCCATAAAATTTACCGATTTGCACAGCTAAAACACTATACAATCTTAAGCATTTTTATGAAGCAGCACCTTCATATAAATTGTCAGGCTAAAAATACAGGAATAGCTTCATAATAAAATGTAATAGGACAAAGCAGCTTGTATACAGGGTTCTTAGTTTTGCTGTATTTTGGTTCTCATTTTTAAATTGTGGCAAATTGAGGCAATTTGTAGATATATTTATTATTTAATTGGACATTCCCAAAGTAGAAAATATTTCCTTTTGTTTGTGTGGGTAAAGACTGTGGTAAAAATGAGCTTAGCCAGATAAACAGAGGGGGTTTTATTACTACTAAGAATTAATTTGATAATTTTGTCCACAACCATAATCTGCTTTTAAAATCATGCATTATATTTTCTGTTGAAAACTAACCAATATAAATTCCCTATGAGGAACAGATGATCTCCTGTGGGAGAGGCTCACCAGCAGGTGAATCTGTGTCCATTCTATGATTATTTCCTAGGTTAAAATAGCAGAGGAAGATGTTTTAGTCTTGGATTGTCTCAGAAAATATTTTTATGTGCGTGAGTTTTGATTGGTTTTGATTGGATTAGTGCAGTTGTTTAGTAATCAGCAGTGAACTGTCAGTATTCATGTACTGTAATGTTCCTCTCTTTGCCAGGTGAGATTAGTAGGCATTGCTTTCAAATATGCATCTCAGAGAAAGTGTTGAAACCAAACTCCCACTCTTTATATAAAATAGCCCTTATCTGTGTGTGTGTGTGTGTTTGGGGGATTAATCACAAGGACTGTGTTTGTGCATTTCTTTTAAGTTTAGTAATAACATTTGAAAAAGGTTGAAAATCCACAGCTCTTAAGGTACAAAGTGAAACTTGTGTTCAATTTTTTTTTTTGATGGTAAGACAATATGTCACCTTCCTGAGCTGTATTTAAATTTTCTAAAACATAGTTTTTACTGTTTTTTCTAAAGAAACTTTGACATATAGCCATCAAGTTAAAGGGTTTATGGATGTTTAAAAACAAATGCATGCAGCAATTTAATTATCCTTTGATGTATATAGGCTGCCTCCTGAGGAATTTTGTAACTCTTCTTATGAAGAAGCAGAGTTTTTACTTACATAAAAGTTGAGCATTAAAATGTGAACAGCTTTGTAAGCCTTGACTTTAAAGAAAGTACATTTAAATGGTAGTAGTAGCAAAAGGCAACAGTCTTCAGTGGTTTGAAGTTTCCTTTTAAAGTTGTATAGGTATTCAAAAAGGCAGAACCCACAAAATGTTTAAAATACGCAGAACAGGTTTGGCATTTAAAACCAGTGATCGCTATACTAATTTTTAAGTGGACAGTAAAATATACTGTCTTTGAATTTAACGTAATGTAAAGGAATAAAACCAAACAGGTATCCACTAAGAAACTAGAATCATATGAATCAAGGTGGAGATGAACAACTTCTGAAAGCTCTCCAAATAAGGCCTTCTAATTGTTTGCTCAGATAAAATTCTTGTTGTATTATTTTCCTTATTTTCAGAGCACCTGTTGAAAAGTATTTATCCTTCCCATTCCCATTGAATTTTCCAGTTCAGAATTAGAAACATGCTGTCACACCTAGCATTGAAAAAGACCTTAAATTGTAGCAGTGGTATTGAATAAATATTCAAGATCAACTACTTAGCAGAGACTTCACTCATTTCAATCTTTGTTGTAACTGATAAATGCTTTACAATGTAAATGTTTGCATAATGTGGCAGCCAGTTGCATGTCTCTCATGTTAATCTCCAGAAGCTGTAATACCTCACACTTCCCGTCGGCAGGCAGCAGTAATTATGATAGCAATCAACGTATATAATATAGATTTTCAAATATTTAGTTTTATTAACAGTATGTACAGCACATTACTATAGATAATTTCAGACAAAAGTTGCTAATCTAAGTGCTTTAGGTCTGTTGCGATTCTCATTATTTCAAATTTGTATTTCCTCATAATTATTACAGTGTTTTCTTCTGAGGATTTTATTTATGTGCTCTTCAGAAAATGATATGGTAAATATTTGGCATTAAAGTACACAGGCACACATTTTATAGTTTGTTAGGTTAAGTGACAGCCTAACAGAAAGGAAAGATGTTATGCCAATTAATTCTGTAAGGCTCATTTAGAATCAAACTGAACTGCTGATGAAAGAATAATTAATGAAAATTCTGTGTTTTCATATATGAATTCTTAGTAAAATTTTTTCTCTTGGACTAAATGGAGTTTTCTATGTTTGGCATTTAAAGAGCTTTGTTGTAATAGTTGAGTGCAAACTGTTAAAAAGAAATAGGCAGAATCCTGGAAATTATGAGTCCAGTTATCATAGAATCATCAGAGAATGGTTTGGTTTGGAAGGGATCCTAAAGGTCATCGAGTTCCAACCCCTGTGGCCATGGGCAGTGGCACTTTTCATTAGACCAAGGTGCTCAGAGCTCCATCCAGTCTGGTCTTGAACAGTTCCAGGGATGGGGCATCCACAACTTCTCTCGTGCCTCACCACCCTCAGAGTAAAGAATTTATCCCTAATATCTAATCTAAACGTGCCCTCTGTCAGTTTAAAGCCATTCCCCCTTACATCACCACACGCCTTTGTCAAAAGTTCTGTCCAGCTCTCTTGTAGTCCCCTTTATGTACTGGAAGGCTTCTGTAAGGTCTCTCTGGAACCTGCTCTTCTCAAGGCTGAACAAATCCAATTCTCTTAGCCTTTCCTCACAGGAGATGTTCTCCATCCCTGTAATCATCTTGGTGGTCCTCCTCTGGGCTTGCAGGTCCATGTCTCTCCTGTGCCAGTGACCCCAGGGCTGGATGCAGTGCTCCAGGTGGACTCTGACCAGAGAGGAGTAGAGACGCAGAATCCCCTCCCTGACCTCTTGGCCATTCTGCTTTGGATGCAGCCCAGGACACAATTGGCTTTCTGGGCTGCAAGTGCACATTGCTGGGTTGTTTCCACCAGCACCCCAAGTCGTCAGCAGGACTGCTCTCGCTCTGTTCTCAGCTTGTATTTGTGCTTGGGTTTGCCCTGCTCCAGAGGTAGGGCCTCACCCCGGGCCTAATTCACATGGACATTCTTATAAGATCCCTTCACAAATTGAAGCATTTAAATGTAGGGATTTGATTTGTAATTGCAAAATGTTTCTTATTCCACAATTACAAATACTAGATATAGATATGTATTATCTGCTGATTTTTAAGTAAATCAGTCTAATTTGCATGGGCTTTTTACTGTGTCTATATATATAGGTATATATAGTTATTACATGTATAATTTTATATATACATGTTCACATTATATATAAGGAGAAGAAAATCTGAATTTTTTTAACAGGGTGCTTTTTAGTAAGATGTTGTCAAAGATTTATTTTACCTGATGGTTTACTTTGACCCTACTTGAGATAGGATCCTATTGGTGATCCTATAGTTATTGTAAGATGATGAAAGTAGAACTGTAATGTGCTATCTTTCCCCAAAAGTTTGAAAGCATTGTCATATTTTGAATTACTGTCATATTTTTTCAATTGTTTTTAGTACAAGTCAAATTTGACTTGCCTTAGAAATATAAAGAATCTCATTGTCTTCAGCAAAGCTTGTCAAATGAACGAGAAACATTGTCTTCCCTTTAAAAGTGATTAGAAAAAAAATCCCCCCGAATTATTTTAATTTGAATGAGGTGAGAATCTAGTAACTATTGAAATGTTTTCTGTGTCGAATAATAAGGAACATGATAATTGAAACTTGGCATAAAAACGAGCGGCAAATTTTACTCTTCCTCCTGTCTTTAAATTTGGAATTTGAATGGTGCATGGCATGGAAGTAGGCAACAAAACACAATTAGTACTTGATATTCCAGAATTACCACTGAAAAAAACAATACTTAAGGAATACACTTAGTGTATATATCTATATTATATATATTGCCACTTTCATGTTAATATTTTGTAGGTACATATTTCATAATTTGTTGGTATATAAAAATTCATGGAATTTGTAAATTTCATCTGTATGTGTAACAATTTGAAGGACAGTGATAACTACTGCTGTGATTGTTTGCCCTTAATGTTTAAATCTTTCCTTTTTCCTACTGTAAGGATTCACAGCCCTTTTATGAAGAAGAGATCCGTATTGCTTTCTGATGCTAAGAAAAGATGATCACAGGAGGGAGTGGGAAAAACACTAAGCCTGGTCAAAAAGAGTCTTCAGGCAAGGAACATGTAGGGGAGAAGAATGAGTAAAACACTAGTGTCTGGGCAGGAAGGAGAATTGGAAATAAAAACATATTCAATTAGCTTTTTTTTCAAGAAATAAACTGGACTGGAGAGACAGGAGCCTGGGATGAAATCGCAATGAATGAGAGGAACGTGTCCTAAGAGTAGCTGGACTGAGACTAGAAATCAAAGGTGGAAAGGAGACTGTACTACTAGCTCAGCTTCAAGAGGCCCAGAATGAAATCGTGAATGCACCAGAAAATGTTTGCCACAGGGCCAGCAACAGTGCTGTGTTTCCAGAGATTGCTCATCTCTTTCTGTGCCTGTTCAGGTGAAAGGCATCTGTCATTCTTTTTAACTGCTGCTTTTTGTAGACTGCTGCACTATTTTATTTGTGTAATCACACAGAAATTGAACTAGTCTGAAAATTGCAGTCCTGCTAACAACCTGTGGAGGAGCTGATATTCCAGATGATGGGATTTTTGTTGTTTAAAAATACCCACTGAAGTATGTTTTATCTTTAACCTTGGCTTTATAAAATGCACCATTGTGCAAATGGGAATTTTATGGTTTGTGCAGTTGCTTGGAAAGCAGGTCTCTTCCTCCATCTGCCAGAAGGTCCTCAGTGATGGTTTTTCTGAAGGGTTAAGGTCTGATCTGCAGAAGCAAATTACAGATGAAATGGTGATTTCAACAGCTAANAAAAAAAAAAAAAAAGAAGTTCTAGGTGCTTCAGGGTCTCAAGACTTAGTGGATATTTTTCCTGTTTTTGTGCCTCAAGGCTTCATCTAGAGAAAGTGTCTTTCTCAACTCTGTCCTCAAGTCACCACCACATACTGAAAGAAACAGTCAGCAAGGACTGTGGGGTGGAGCAGTTGTCCTGTTAGAGGTAAATGATTGGGTCCTTTTCAAATAAAAACACTGAAAAGCAGGCAATGAATTCTGGTGGCCTGCATATGGCTTTCAAGTCAAAGGCTAGAGAAGCCTGATCTATTGAAAGGTAAATTCAGAAAGTAAGAAAGGGGTGTATATTCAACTGAAGTGTAAATATTGGTTATTTTATTAGTAAATGAACACTTGCCTTTAATTCTGTGAACTTAAAGGAAGGAGAGGTTCTTGGTGAAGTACAGTATGTGGAAGTATTTAGTTATGTACCACTTCCTAAGGCAAATAGGTGAGACAAGTGTGCTAAGGGTGTAGCAGCATTTACTAATTTTTTAATTTCCAAAATCAGGTATTTTATTTGGCAACTTTGATTTTATTTTAATGGAAATGCTTGTTGTAATTCTGTATACAAATTTGTGCTGTAATAATTGTATGCACAGACTTCAGATCATAAACCCAAGGGTCTTTCATGTGGTGAAGTAGAACTTACTGTGATAACTGGCATGTTTTTGCAGCATATCTACTGAGAAGCAATCATATTTTCTGAAAGAACTCCACACCTTCATTTGTATGTTTAACCCTTACATGCCGAATCATCCCATGGTTCATAATGTCATGTTTTTATATGTTAGATTTTTTTGATAGACACTAGTACTGTTTGGTGCTAAAATTGCATACAGTAGTATAGCAGTTGGTGGTAGACTTCAGTAGCTCTGTGTGAGTCCAAAGACTATGTTAAAATCAAGATTCTGTTGTTTGTTGTCAGTTTATCAAACCTTTAGTTAGTGATCGTGAATAGTCTTACAAGCACTGCTTTTTACTTAATCAGACTTTATTGTTGCACATAGCCATAATTTAAGTAAGCACTTGATCAAGAAATGTTCTTTGTGGTGCTGTTTAATCCCAGGCAGGAACCAAGCCCCACGCATCTGCTTGATCACTCCCCCAACAGGATTAGGGAGGGAAATCAGAAGGGTAAAAGTTAGAAAACTCATGCGAATAAAGACAGTTTAATAAGGAAAGCAAAAACTAGGCACACAACCAAAGCAAAATAAGGAATTTCACTGCTTCCCATGGGCAGGCAGGTGTTGAACCATCTCCAAGGGAGCAGGGCCCCATCATATGTAATGGTTACTTGGGAAGACAAAGCACCATCAATCCAAACTTCCCATCCTTCTTCCTTCTTCCACACACTTCATATACCGAGTATGATGTCATAGGGTCTGGAGTATCCCTTTGGTCAGTTGGGGTCACCTCCGCTGGCTGTGCCTCCTCCCAGCCTCACGTACACCCCTGGTCTCCTTGCCAGTGTGTCAGTACAGAAAGCAGGAAAGTCCTGGGCCCTGCTCATCAATAATAACAACCACCTCTGTGTTACCAACCCTGTATTCAGCACACATCCAAAACACAGTCCCATCCCAGCCACTGCAAAGCAAACTAACTCTCCCCCAGCTGAAATCAGCACAGTTTGGAATAGGTATGTAAGGAATACTAGGAACTGGTAAACAATGGCAAGAAAATTAAAAAAGTATTGAATGAGAACTTAAGAAATCCTTATTGTCCTTGTAGCTACTTTTATAGTTACTTGATTCAGTTTTCCAAGACAAAGACATTGACCCCATTGTGAAACTGAATGCCAAAGCATTGATTTTTTTTTTTTCTGTGTATTGATTGTATATTGAACAATAATCAACCTAATTATTATATAACCAGACCTTCTATAGGATCAGGATGATAAACCTGTCTTTAACTCTGTGTGTGTCTTTTTATAAGAGCATAGACAAAATATACACCAGTCTAAAACTTAGCAAATGCAGTATGAATGACTTATAGAAAGTACCAGTCTGTTTTACAATGTATACACCAGGGTCTTAAACTCACCGCTGGGCCAAGCTAAAAAGGTAATGTCTGATTGTGATATTACTGCAAAACAAATGGTAGCATGCTACTCCCCTTGAAAACATAATGGCTTTATACTATAACCTTTAACCCTGAAATGATGCTTGAGTGGACCTTAACTCCAAAGTGAACATGCCTGAGTAAATAAAACTGTGGTTTCACATAACAGAGAGATACATTTTTTAGATCCTCTGCTGATTATATTGTGTGAAGGTCAATCTTCTGCCCCATTTCTGAAAGTCAGGTCAGAATAGAGATTTTAGGGTCACTTCTCCAAGTATCTAAGCCATTACAATGCACTAATAGGCCCTGATAGCTCATTTTATAAGTTCTTAGCATTAAGCTGGACATTGTTTGGACTCATTTCAAATCCTGCATGTACCCTGCAGGGTTAATTAACATCTTTTTAAATGGATGTGTTTTTTTGTTATTTTGAATTAAACTGCTTTGGTTTAGCTTGTCTCTATTTACTGTCTTTTACAATGTGTAAAGATGTAGAAAATTTATATTCACTTCACTCAAGATCTGTATATTGTTTTGAAATTGAACTGTTAATTTTTTTTTTTTTTGCCTGATTTGAACACATTAAGAGTACAGCATCAAACATGCAGTGGTAGACATAGTTGAATACCAGTACAGAGTTGTTTGGAGTGGAAAATTTTAGTTATACATTCCAGCTGTATTTTGCACAGTGAAATTTCAGCCTATTTTCTCCTGCTTTGTGTAAAATGCCATTCTATGTTATTTATGTAATTGCTATGAATATTTTCTAAGGAATGCTGATATTAATTAATAGCAATTTAATTAGAATGATGAAGCAAATGTTAGGACTTTTCAGTTTTCTACTGAGATGAACTGAAGTATATTATAAAGGACAGAATTAATTCAAAATTAAAAAAATGCTTTTTGAGTGTATTTGAGGACAAGAGATTTGCAAATAGTATAGAATGGATGAGATTGAGACAGGAAAACCACAAAATATCACCTCAAATGAGAAATGTATTGACCTCAGAACCAAAGTTAACTCCTCCCTTCGCAAGGGATACTTTGAGAAAAATATTTTAAATAAATGAAAGTAAACTAAAACAAGTAGTCTGTTTTCAAAGAAGAGGAATACATTTGAAATTGTAAAAGTAATCTTTCCTTCAAGAGCATGCTTCAAATTTAACATGTATTTGTTGCAGAGAAAACATCTTTCATAGCAGATCTTCAAGAGTAGTTAGCAATTGTTTGGAAACAGTCTTGGCATCACCTCTCCCAACCTTCTGTCTGGACTGGTGTAAAACCTTAATTGTGCTGCTGGCAGTGGCTGTGGTATGTAGGGATTCAGGGCACAGATTGAGTTTGTGCCACTCATCAGCAGGTACGTTAATCACTCTGGGCATTTGGAAAGTCCTGTCCCAGTGTGGTTCCTTTTAGAGCTCGTGAGAAAGGAAGTGTGTAGAAAGGTAGTTGGTATGTGTTTGCTCAGTGCTGTGAATACACAGAGCTATTGCATCATCAGATTGACCACAGTGAGGACTTCTTGTGTTGCAGCTGACATGGCAGAGTAGTGCTGGAGGAGGGTTGTTGAGTGGGTCTGTCATATTCATGATCTTTTCTAGTTTTTTCATGTAAACCGTGTGTCGCTTTATTCCTTTGTTTCCCCATTGCTTATAACTGCAGTCCGTTGTTACGTTGTTTTTGCTGCAGTTCTATCTGCTTTGCTCTCCTGCTTTCATTCCTTTGGTCTAAAAGGAATCCTGACTTACCACACAGATGAGAAAATTTCTTAGCTGAGCAAGAGCCATGTTCAGAAACAGTGCAATACTGTCATTCAAAAAACATGTACCTGCTGTATGGGTGCAGATTTAGTTCCAGAATAGTGCTTAATGTGTGTACGTGAATGCTAAGGTTTAACACTGCAATTGGGTGGCTGCAATAAGGCTCTCTGTCAAACTGTTGACTGTACAGAAATAGTTCTTAATTTCACAGGTTCTTATCATTGTGTGGTTTAATTCATAAGTAAAGTTGACAGAGAAGTCACCAGGAAAGCATTCTTTTTCTAAATGTCACACCACAAACCTACCTGTATTAATTTTGATTGACATGCCTTCCATGTGCTTTTAAAAAAAAAACAACAGAAATACAACCACTTTCATGTGCATACAGCATTGTTTGAGCTTTTTCTTTATAAACTCACTGGAAGGTGTAAGTAGTATGTAACCTAGGGAATTTTATTCAAGAGCTCCCTCTTCATTGCCCCGCTGCCTCTACTCTCCCACAGTGTTCTTCCTGCTACAATAAATCTTAGTGTACCTCCCTGTACCCTTTTGCAGAAGTCAGGGCCAAGACTTTTGAGATGTATTAGATCTGTAGTTACCTTAAGAAGGAGAAAGCAACGATGTTCGGAACAACTTATCCATAAAAGTACAAATAGATATTTAGAGTAAGAGATTTTGTTGTTTGTTTGTTTGTTTGTTTGTTTGTTTTTTGTTTTGTTTTGTTTTTTTGTTTTCCTAATGAATGAGGATTATTAAGGAAGCTGAGGACTATATATGTGAAACCAGAGCCTGTGCTTTGTCTTGACATGGTTTTAAAGTTTTTTAGCTAAGCACATTCTAAAACAAAATAGGAAAGCAACCTCCAGAACATCTTAGTGCTGCTCTTCTCAGTTAAGTTCAGCTTTGAGATAATTTACTCATCTGTTGAGAAACATAACTATGCAACAGTGTTTGTAAATAGTAAGCTAGACACTTACTTGTGTTGTACCACCATATGCTATGCTGATTTATCAGCTTATTGCTGTGTAAAGGAGGTAGTTCTGTTGTATCTCTTGTCGCTCCTAATCCATGGTCATCTACACCCATTGCTATGCCTTATTTTTGCATTTAATACCAATCCATCAGTTGGATCAGATTGTTGATCTAACAGAAAATCTCTCCCACCTTGCAAATGAGTGTTATGTTTGGTTTGGTTTTTTTCCCACATAAACAAACCACATTCTGTATATCCTCATTATCACAAGATCTGACGCAAACAAGGGCACTGTTTATGTTCAGAGGACAGTTGTTGAATTAGTTAGACTGAAGTAGGTGTAGTCTGAAAGCACATTTGTAATAGATGTTTGCTCTTGAACAGAGTTTTTTGATTTATTTTAAACTGAATAGGTTAACAAGATGAAAATGTGAGCCAACTTGTATCTTGCTAGAAATAAACTATTGGATCTCCTTTAGGTTTTTGGGGGTTCTTGGGGTCTAACACTGTGTAAAAGGTCTCCAAAACATATTTTTGTCATTATAAGAGGAAAATGTAGCTATGAGCAAATAAAGCAAGCAAGCGTTTCTGGTAAGAATAAAATCATATTTTTGTGTGGTTACTTTGCAGAGTAAGACTGCAGTTTAATTTCTGCCAAAGCAAGAAAATTATTAGATCAGGAGGGGAAACACTAGCTCCTAGAAAAGACTGAGATCAAAGCACGTAGGCCTCTACAAAAGTCTTTTACTGTTCTCTATACTCCATCTTAATATTCAAGGAACAAAAGCTAAGAAAATATTATGTGCGCATGTTCAGTATTTTTCTAAATGCGAATCTTGGCTGTTGCACTTTTAGAGCACAATGAACACTGATTGCCTTGAAAATTATTTTAATAATTCAACCTTTTAGCTTGAGGTTTAGGGCAGTGTTTTGAAACCATTACATTCCTTTTTGTTGTATAATCTCAAATGGATAAACTAATTTATGCTTTTGGTGGATGTAGATTAAGGTATACTTTGTGTCTGGGATGAGGTGTGGGACAATGTTTAAATCTCTTATTATTTGAAATTATTATACTTCTAAATCCCTGAAAGTATGTCTTTAAAATAATGAAAAAAGAACTTTAGCCATTGGTACTCTACCAAACGCCTCGTAGACACCTTAAAAAAAATCACCCTCTTTGCATGTAAACTTTTAGCATGACCATGCAATGAACATTCAAGAAAGAGCACTTTAGAAGTGATTAAACATTTGTAGTCTTTCTCTCCTGCTTTCCCCCACAGAACCATAGTTTGGAAAATTCAGAGCTGTGGGCTCTTGACATTTTTGTATTTGATTGCTCTTAATTTTTCTATTGTTTTCAGACACGTGCTTATTAATTTCCATTTCCTGCTTTTCTCAGACTTCCATGATCTATCTTTCTTGCCTCTGGACTGTGGAGAGGAAGGGTCGTGGTGCATTGCACTGGTAATTACTTTGGTGTTAGGGATTCTTCTCATTATAAGGCTCAGTGTTTGCATCCCTTCCTAAAGTGCTGTAGGTAGTCATTATCCTATGTGTTTCAGTTTTTATGGAATTCATTGTGGTCAGCTTAACTTTAATTCTTCCCACTTCTCCCCTCACCCACTTAAATAGGTCTTGGAGGCTCTCCACTTCTCTTAGGTATGTGAGCCCTGGCAGTGTTCTTTTTGTTGACTTTGGACAAAGGTGTGACAAAATTGCAAACTTGTGCGTCATGTGCTGATGTTTGTTTGCTGGGTTTCAGAAGCTGTTTATTTTAGTAAGCAATTTTCGTGTGTGAGGTGAAATGTTGAGAAGGCAGCCCCTCATCAGTGGACAAACAATTCCTAAGAATTTAGCTAATGGCCCCCCTTCAGTGCAGAGAATAGATGGCAACAATTGTACTTCCAGACTAAACCAAAAACTACTTGTTTGGCTGCTAGGTGTTAATGCAAATTTGTTCTTCAGCTCATTCAACCCTAGGGCTTCCATCCTTTGATTTAATTAAATGTAATTGGTTACATTGCTCCTCCCAGGCCCCTGAGGTGTTTTTGTTTATTGCTCACTCTCTGCAATAATGCTTCAATTCAAGGCACAAAATGCTCGATAAATAAGAGCTCTTTATCCTGTGTTGGATTTGCAGGGAGATTATTCTCCTCAAATAGTTTGGTTTTACTGTTAAAAGTGAATGACTAGCGAAATAAACTCATTGGGTGGCAAACCTAGCATATCCAGAAGCAAGAAAATAAGAAGGGTAAATTAGATGAGATTAGAACAAGAAATGAAGCTGTAATGTTAAATTAGTAAGGGATTGCAACTGGTGTTATAAGAGCCATTGACACTTTTAAATGATGCTTCGCTTAATAGGATTGCTATTGAATAGGATTGCCATTGGGTCACTAATATATTTTGAGGGTTACTCTTTCAAAGTTTATTATTAAATGGCTTGTGTATTTTTATTAATGTAAGGTAATGTTTTAAATAACATGCATCATATAGAAAAAATTGACTTCAGGAAAGTATTTAGCATGTTTCTCTAACTGAAAATAATATATGTGAGGACGGATAATTATTCCATTTTGGATTTTTAAAACTACAGTATTTAAGTGCTTTATTTGAAGGGGAGGTTTAATTCTATCTGCATTCTGTTACCTGCATGTAAGTGCATAAGCAATGTATTTCATTGTTTAGAGATGTAAAAGATGTAAATAGACCTAGCAATTTATATTGTCAAAGTCTCTTTGTCCTGAAGATAACTTTGAAAATTTTACATTGACTTTATATTTATCAGCATGTAAGCACTCTTGTATCTGAGTGGTCTTCTTTCTGGCCCCACAGTGTTCAGAAGAAAAGCGTTTTATCATCCCTAGTGCTTCTGTCTTTATTCAGGCTTTGCTTTCACTCTTGAGGACAGATGTATGGGACATGGCTTATTAGTTCATCTGGCTCTTTAGGCATTAGCATCACAGAGTCACTCAGAGAAGCTGGGGGAAAAGAATGAAACTCTGTTATAGTTTTTCATTTCATTTCACAAACATTTTTAGCCCCTCGAAAGTGCCTCTGTTGCTGAAGGTGAAGACCACCCTTCCTGTCCTTCCCACCGGACTCTCATTTTCATTCTGCCCTGTCACAGGGCTCGGGCAGTAAAAGAATATGAACAGGAAGCAAAGAGGCAGGACAAAAAGTCTACATCAAGGGGAAGGGCAGAATCAAACACTTTGGTCAGCACTGCTGCTGAAGTCTCATGTCTTCCTTTCTTTGGATAAGTGTTTCATGCTTTTTCACTTGTCTCTTACCCCATGATGAGGCCACTCAGGGAGCTCTTTCTGGAGAGCAAATACAAACTGAAGGCTGAACCTGCTCTCACACTCAGAAGGAATTGTTCCCTTTGGTGGCACGGGGTGTTTTCAGTGATGCTTTTAAGGAAATGTCCTTTTTGTAACAGTACATTGCATTTCCAATGGGCAAAGTTATTTTATCCTTGAGCATGGTATGTGTTGGTTGGACAAAACCATCAGCCAGTCTTGGAACTCCATGGAGATGAAATGGAGAGCAGATTAAGTGTTGCTGAGTCAAACAAATTCCCCTCAGCATCCTGTCATTAGCTGGGCTAAATTAGGTGAGGGTCAGGTGAATTCACAGCAGTGTCACTGGGAGAAAAATGCACAATGCAAGCAGATTTGAGAGACCATTCTGCTATCAAAGGACTGGAAAAATGAATGTTAAATATTTCGCAAACTAACAAAAGGCTAGCATAAAACAAAACATGTCAGTTATTAATTTCATTAACTGGCTGACTGTGAAATAATATTTTGTGTTGGAAAAGTTGTCTTAAGTCATGGCAAGCAGTTGCTACTTCTACCAAAATTATAAAGCTGCAACAAGATTAATGTTTTTCTGAAAACACTGGAAAAAATAGAGATGCCAAGTCACGGATGTATTCTATCCATAGTAAGATGACAACACTCCCCCTTCTGACAGAGTATCAGCCCTGGACTTAACACTAATGGTATACTCCAAAAAAAAAGCAAAAAACCCCAAACCAACAAAAAACAAACAAACAAACACAACCAAAAACAAAACAAACAAACAAAACAAAACAAAAAAACCCCAACAACTCAGCTCTCAAACACTTAGGAAGTCCTGTGAGACAAGATAATCTATTTTTCTGCTTTGTTATTCAAGCCTGTTTTTTGTGGGTATTTTACTTGGATTTGAAAATATTTACATGTATTTTTTTTTATTTAAATGTTGTCAGAGGGTCATTTCAAAAGATGTTTCTCATTGTCCACATAGTTTACATCCACTTAAGTAAAAAAAAAAAAAAGTTTCATAGTCAAAAGACTCTATTTAAAGTTATCACAATGTAATAAGATGCCTCTTGTATATTATGCAAGACCTGCTTTCACTAGGTGAAGTGTATTTGTATTAATAAAATAATATAGAAAAAATCATTATGTGAATAGAAGGCCCTATTCAGAAAAGGTCTTCAAATTTCTATGGGGAGGTCAAAACACTTTCAGAACTCTGAAATGGAACATAAGTAATATTCCTATTCTTGAGCTGTTGCAGACAGAAATAAAATTCTTAGAAATGCAGCTGTACTTATAACCCCCAGCCAAATAATGGCATTCATTCAGCAAAGAAAAAGAATGAATTTCTATTCAAGTCATGGCTAATCTGTACAGCCCCTAAAGCCTGGTACTAGAGCATTGTAGGATGGGATGAACCTACCAAAAAGAAAAATTGATGTTTGTTTTTTTTGTTGTTGTTTTTTTTTTTTTCCTCAGAATTTTTGGTATGTCTTCATTAAATGTAAATTATTCTTCAGTATTTCAGAAAAAAAATCACAACATTTATGCTATTTATTGCTTTATTGTCCAACCCACATACAAAACAAATAGAACAGTTAACATGAATTGTGGTAGCTTCAGTATATTGGGATTTTTAAAATTCAAGTCAGAAAACACGGATGTAGATCCTCAGTGAATAGTTGAAATCGTCATCAGATTGAAGCAAGATACTCACCTATAATCGTGAGTTAATGTTTTGCGTTCAGTGCTTTTCACTGAGTCCAGTTTTATGTGCAAGTAAACCATGTGCAGACTGCATTAAGAAGTTTGATTACCGCTACTTTTTAGATGTGACAGGTGTGTTCTCATTTTTCAAGTTAAGTTTTGGCAACTTTATTAATAATATCTGCTACTAAGGGTATGTACTGACTTCAGCATGGCTTATCCATCCACCATCCTCCTGGGAATGTATTTCCTCTGGTCTTCAATGAAGCACCTGTCTGCAACAACGTCCTCCTCTGTATATCTCCGCCATTTCTCCTCCTCCAGTGGTTGCCACTGTTTCTTAAAAGATGTCTGAGCAGAAGTGCCATGTGTGTGGTCCTTCAGCTTAATTTTTTGGGGGAATGGGGTGCTCTCACCAACTTCAAAGGTGGCTCATGGCCTTGTCCCACGCAATTCTTTCCTAGAGCCCCTTGTTACGAGACCCGATGCTCAGCACTATTGTAGTACAAGAAGCGTACTGGGTTTTCCAACACTTCCAAGGAAATAGATTCTGAAAAATGTTATGTAGCTAGAGGGGAGCTGAAAACAGAAGGGCTTCTTTAGGATCACTGCGTATCATCTACTGATATCAGTGACAGTTGCATCACAGGATTGTGTTACAAAACTGGTACAGTGAAAATAGTTTGAAAAACATCTGTTATTGGGACAAGGGCTTGTGTAATTGCAGTGTTTTTCCTTTTTATGCATTTGCACATTTCATGGAACAGCTGCATGTGCATTAGACTTAAGTTGATCTCTTGATCTAACCATTATGAGACTGATGCTCAATTTTTACCTTAGCAAGTTGGATTAATTTTCTTGTATCTGAAGAAGGAAATGTAAATCTAGATAAAAGAACATAGGACTGTGTCAAAGGCAGGGTTAAGGTAGAAAGTACATACAACTTTTTTTGCTATTATTGTGAAAAAATTTAGTACAACGAGAGTGCTGTATAACAAACACATTAACCTACAAACATACACATCATAGAAGGTTGGAAGAGACCTTAAAGATCAGTTAGTTCCAACCCCTCTGCCATGGGCAGGGATACCTTTCACTCATCCAGGTTGTTCAGAGTTACTCTGATGTGTAGAAGCTGTGGGGAAGCATGTCCCAGTTGTGGCAGGCAGACGATTTACCAGTCAAAACATATAGATTAATATCACATTGTGAAATATAACATCAAATATAACTAGCATGGGCTCACAAATGAAGAATGGAGGGGGGTGTTGGAACACAGTTGAGTCTGTGCTGGAATATTAATTGCAGATTTCCTGAGTTGCAAGTATTTTGCTGTGGGCTTTGTTTTTTAGCTATAACATCACATTAGTAGGAATTCGCATACTGTGGTGATGAGCACAGTATAATATAAGGATTAGATAGGAGCTGAAATAGAGCCAACTGCTGGGCTCTGTTGATACAAGTCTGCCAGCAATTGCTGTTCCTATACCACTCAGTTGTAGGCCTGGATTTTCAATAGAAGTGCCAAACAATTTGAGTTTTGTACATCAGTGGGGGAGCAAGTTTGTTGAACTCTTCCTGTAAGTCATAGATTTCCCACCCCCACCTCCCTGTCGTCTGGAGAAACTCAGCTTTCATCTTGCTTTCTTCTTCTGGCTTTGAAGATTTAGTTTGTCATTGAAAGAACTATTTTTCTAGCATCATCTTTTGTGAATATTCCTACCATTCCCTCCCAGTGAAGGAAGGAGGAATAGTTCTATTGTTTTAACTCTCTGAAATCCTGATTTTTGGAGGTGTACTTGGAAACATTCCTATTGTAGTATCTTTAATAAGGGATATTAAATTGATATGGGTGATGCTGTTACCAACAGGAAGATTGTATTTCTTACTCTGCTAACTTAGTCTGTTAGAAACTACTGCCTAATACTGCAGATTGGGTTGCTGTTGCACATCTGCTGTGTCCTTTGCTTGGCCTAGGAATGTTTCTAGGCCTGTCCTGAATCATGCACGCTTCTGGACCATCTTGGTTCATTACAAAAGCTGTTTCCTCAGGCAAGAGTCTTGTTTTATCACATGAAAGTAATTGTCACATGAAGGCAGAGGGAATTTCTTTTGAAGTCTTTGGAGTGGGACATACTACTTGTTGAATTGTGTGGTGGTAGACCCTAGATTTATTGTGCCAAATGCCAGCCTCATCTTTCATTTATTTTTTTCTTCTAATTGTTTTTGCATGCACAGAGTGGAACACATTGGGATTTGGAAATAGGCTCTTTGGGTATATGATTCAAAGTGTTACCTTGTTCTTGGTGTGACAAAACAAAAATGCTTTATTTGGTGCTAACAAATCATATTCTTCAGTAATTTACTTAAGTGACTAATTTGCAGACTCATCCATTGTTCTGGAAGCTAGTTTTCTATTTCTTAAAAATCTGGTTAATAATTGCAATATTTTTTGGAAATAATGAAGTTGGTAGAGAAACACGAAGTATTTAAAACATAAAGAAATCAAGTGAGAATATTAGCTAACTTTTATTTTCTCCTTAATCCTATAAGGAGATCAGGTCAACCCTATAAGGTCTGTCAGTTTTGTATAATTTATTTGGTTAGGTCTCTGTTCTTATAAAGCTAAACCCGACACAAGCAGTGTCCCTGCTTCTTTCATGCTGCTCGTCAGTGCTCCATTCAGCATCTTAATTCCACAGCAAAACTCCTTAAAGTATTGATTATGTTCTTTAGGTCAAAAGAACTGAAAAGTTCTGTATGTAATGTTGGTGTTATTACCATTGCTATGTTATGAGATCAACTCTCTTGCTCTTAATAAATTCTCTGTAAATGTAAACATCATTAAGTCTTTTGAAGAACTAAATATCAACTAATGAATTTACATAAACACTGCTAATGAACACTTATTTATTATTTTGCATCTCTGCAATTTAGTTACAGATTTTCAAGACAATAGTCAATTTTGTAGTCCTAATTTTATAAAACCACTAGTATTTTTTGTCCCCTTCAAGCATTTAATATGTAAATTAGGTATTCTCAAGCTTAATGTTATTCATTTTTATAAAACAAATACATCATTAATCTGATTAAGTTCTTGGATGAGAGTGCTGTCCTCAGATCATTGTGGATCATTTATTGTTGGGCATACATCCAAAAAAATAGATTCAAGCATGGCACTTACAGTCTAGGTTTAGCAGAACTGTTGAAACCCTTAAATGGCCTTTTTAGAAGAATGGAAAAGCAGTGCTTACATGTAATGGCAAGCATTATGCAAAACTTAGCAACACTTCTTATCCTTAACTGCAGCTCACTGATGATAATTCAGAGCATGTAAATGATGTTGTTCTTTGATGTGTTTTTAGAGCATAATATAATAAAGTGAGCTTAGTGCATCCTAAATCCTGTCATTATTAAAGTGTGTTGGTCACCAGGAGAGGGGTTGTGCTGTAGCTTTCACGTCTTCTTGAACACCCACAAGAAATAGTTAACAAGGGTACAAATTTTGTGCATGTCCTTGTGAAAACGTGGTGGAACAAAACTGTCAAATTTTCACCTGTCATGAATTCATGACTACTTGGTATTTTCTAGTCACTGCTATCAGAACTACATTGCTCAATGTCTGATCAGATTGTAATGCTCTTTAAAATTTCCAGGTGGATGGGTTCTTCTGTTTTTCTAATGTGAAGTCTATTAAAAAGGAGCGCCATTTACGTGTGCTCTAATAGCTCTGCTACAGACATGAAATCTTATTGCATTCAGCATTGGTTGTGCAACTTCATGGGATTCCGAGGGCTGCTTGAAAGAGAAGAGATTTAGAAAATAATAATTGGTGATGTTTTTACACAAGGAGAAATATGCTTTAAAAGTTTTTAGGTGAATTTGTTTCAACACAATAACAGTTACAAAGGTGAATAAAGGGATGCAACTGAAAACAGAATGGTTTGGTGGGTAAAAAAGAATTTTTTAGTCACTGTTCTGTTTCCCCATTGAAAACAAAACCTTCCATGCTCTGCAAAGGATATATAGCAAAACTAAGTTTATGTGGACTTGAAACAAGATCATTAAATGAAGAACTACTATTTAAACTTTTACGTGAGGGACACCAGAGACCAAGTTTCAAGTAGAGACTGGGTTCCATATTTATTTAAAATATTCAGACATTTACATTGGGAGTACTGAAATATAGGAAAAGTTGTCTGACAGGGTTCAGGCCTAAGGATCCTACATACTTTCTGAAATGTGATGACCATAATTTGTTAATTTTGTGGTTCTGTAAAATTTTGGTCATTCAAAATGCCAATAAAATTCACACAGTTCTGGGATATGTGCACTTGGAAATAGTATCTATATATTAGAGTAGCTAGATCTTCTTTAAAAATAAAAGAATTAAATGTGCTAACTGTAATGCTTGAACACTTTTTAAAATTAAAAATACTAAAATTTCCTTTTTAGTTCTCTGTAATGAAAGGATTGACTAATGAAGCCACTTACAAATTTTTATAGCTAAAAATATCTTCCAAATGGTTAATCTTCTAGAAATGGGTTTAGGGACATTTAACATTTCAATTTGCTCCATTTTGTCTTTGAGACTATTTTAAAATTAGGACTAGAGCTTATAATATTTTAAGCACTATTATGATATTAAATATTTCTCACTGATGTAGGTGCAGTACTGCACATAATTCAATGTCACAATGTCACTGTAGATTAAAAGGATGTTCTGACCCAGGATGAGTGCTTTATAAAATTTTATTCTTAGATTAAAATATTTATTATTCTAAGCATATCAAATACATTTTTCCATTGTCATCTTTGAAAAAATGTCAGTTTAGCATAGATAAATACATGTATTAAGACAGAAATAGATGTCTTTTAGATGGGTGAACCAAAAAGACATGATTGGAAGGAATATGAAGTAATACAAGTATTAATTAATAGCCTAAGTAGTTCTTAGATTTCCAGTAAAGCCTATGGGTTTTTGCCTGCAGATCTCAGTTTTGTGACTGAAAGGGTTTTTTTTATTGCCTGCAAAAGTGGAAAACCAAAGCTTTTAGTTTCTGGGGTGTTTCCATTCCCAGTTTTGGTACATAGTGCTATGTCCTTTCTGTATGAACCATCTTTCCACTCGAGCAGTGACTGGTTAAAGCAGATTTCTTGTGCGCCCACACAGTCAAAGGAAGCCTCAAGTCTTGCCCCACTGATACTCACTGAAGGTGCAGCAAAAGAAGTTCCTTTTCCCCTGTTAGAAAAGGAGTGACAGCAGCAAGGTTACATCTGCTACACATAGGCCCTTTTTGGGTTGTTTTGGAGAATTCATATCTCTGTGAACCAGTTGAGGCTCTTCAGATGTTCCATTTCAGAGCGGGTATATTTTTAGTCAACTATCACTTCCTGATTATGGACAAAGCATCACTTTAGAACCATAATACCTGCACTGTGACCTGAGGATGGGTGGCTACCACCAGATAGTGGTTTGAGCCCATTTCCTTCCTTTTGACATTGTCATGGTTTTTTTGCCCCCACTAATAAGCAAATTTAGAGCTTATTTGTTTGAATATGTTAGTGAAGATTTTATCTCTTAAGTTTTACTTCAATTGTGAAAGTTAACATGCAAGACCAGGATTGGGAATGTACAGTTCTACAAGGGATCTTGTCAAATTAAAACGATACTTCTTTTTTTGATGGGAGAGAATTGCCTTCTGTAAGTTTAACAGCTGTCCCTGGAAGATACATGGAACACCTTTTGGCTTAACACCACTTGTTTTTTCTTGTTAATGGCTTTCAATGTGAGATTTTTTTACAGGCTGTGTTGTTACCTTGCCTTTTTCCCCCTCTTACTGACTAGATGCAGGAACTCTGTTGGAGAAGAAAATATGAAATCTTCCCCAGAACTTCTGGTGAAACTAAGTCTTTTGACATTCATTAGGGCTCCAAGTGTTCCCCCAAACTGTTGTATCTATTAAACACTCAAATGGAACACCATATGACTTATTCATAAATTTGCACTTATATAAAATTGGCACAACATTAGTCATTAAAACCCAGAGGACATCTTAAACTTCACAGGTTTAAAACTACAATAAACTGATTTTTAGTACTTTCTCATAAACTGAATGTGAAAAGGAAGTGCTTAAAATGATAGCAAATTTTTAAGTATGTGGGTGTGGTCTCTTTCTGATTATGTCATTCAGCAGTATTGAAGAACAATTTGACATTTTCCTAGAGGGAGGTCCTGGGGATTTAATTGCAGGTTTTGCGTGAAACTGGTACTTCTGAAACAATTCTGTGCACCTCTTGGTTTATAGTTAAACAGTTTTAGTCACCACACTTGAAAGGCTTTGTCTGTGCACCGAGGTCAGATAAGAAAAGGTTGCTCATGAAGATCAGGTTGTGACACTGCTGTACCAGTGAACAGTGAAACTTTCCAGCTTGCTGTTCAGTTTAGTTCATAGAGCCTATATTTGTTTTACAGTAATATTTTCTTAGATGCCTAAACCAATTTTGCTGTAAAATAATTTTATAATGGCTTATGTCCAGCATATCCTTCCAGATTATGGAATTGACAGTAAAATTATTGCTTTGTGAATTTTGTATACACAGTGAAATTACAGACACAAGTTTTCTTCTTTAAAAGAACAAAACAATGTTTAAGCCAAGACAAGGCAGATAGCATGGCCTGCAGAATGATATTCAGTTATTTCTTGTCAGTCAGAAGGGGTTTTGTGTTTGAAAAGCTACATCTGTTTCAGTATAATTCTGTAAAATTATAAAGGAAATGCATGTTTGATTCTGATATTATGATTCTGTGATAACCATCTCATCAGTGTAAGGTGCTGTGGCCTACTTTTAACTTTTTACAATAAAACTGTGATCTTTTTGTGCAGCTGTATGTTAGAAATCTAATTAAAGAAACCAGTTTTTAGGGCATGCCTTGTCTAATAACTAACTTAGAGACAGAATGTGCTCATTCTGAGCATCCATTGCATTTCAAAATTACCAGTAGTTAGTACTTGTAAAATTATATTTGTAATCTGTTATTGTTACGTCTTAAAAACTCTTTTTTTACCCTTATCATAGCAGTGACTTCCTGCCCAGTACTAAATAAAAGCCTGTTGTAATCCTGGCCTGTGAATAGCTTGAAGTTCAGCATTTTTTCCTCTTCTGTGTCAGGTTCTCTGTCCCCACCACTGTAGAGCATTTTGTTTCATAAGAGGTAATGAATGGTAAATTGTTGATCTTCAATTCTTAGCATTTTTTTAAGTTTAAGGACTATATTTATTTAAGGCTAGACAATATTTGTTACACTTGATGGTGAATTTGCTTGAAGTGTGTTTTGATGGAAATAAGAAAATCTTACCTTCTTTCTGTGTGTATCTTACATAGATTTTTTTTTTTAGTCTTACCTGTTTATATGTACACTGTGTGAACTGAACACACCTGTGTTAAAAAAATTACATAATTTCAGTCCTTTCCTCAAGATTTTTAGTTATTACTGAGGAAGAGGTGATTGAAGTATTCAAAAAAATAGTTTGCATCTATATTACTTTTTAAGAATGACTACACAAAATTTTAAGCATTTTAATATTAAAAATTTCATCATATTTGGAAAAATTTCATCTGTTTTCAGTGGGAACATCTAGGTGAATACTTACAATAATTTTAAATTGGTCAGAATTTCAAACCTGATGAAGCAGATGCAGTTTAGACATTTATGTTCACAAATTGTTTTCCCATTTCTCAACCTGTTACGCTGCAAGAACTTCACTAGGTCAAGTGTCAGTGCTTCCAAGCCTGCCCTTGTCCGTAACAACCAAAGACAGCTCCATTTCTCTGGGACAATGAAGCACATAGTTTTCAGGATAAAACTTGCACAAGCTTGAAATGAAGCATTTGTGCTGCATGGTTCTTTAACAATGGAAGAAGCTAATTTTAAGAGGAATGATTGTTCAGTATATACCAGCATCAGCTTTTGCAATCACCTATCAACAGTGACTAAGGACAAGAAACCACATGCCCGTGAAAGACACAAGAAGGAGAACAGAAAAAACCAACACAAACCCCAAAGTAAGAAAACAACAATATGATGTAAATTGGAAAATGGAAATAAAAACTAGATCTAAGATCTACAGCATACAAGTGTAAGTAGATATATATGCTACTTCATTATATGCTAGACCTCCTGGAGGTCGCACCAGATTCAGACAGTTCATTTTCCAATTTCATCTGATTTATGGTTTCATCCCAATCTTAATGTCAAATACAGTAACTATGAGGCTGCATAGTTATTGCCAGATGATCTGCTTTTTGTTTTGGTGGAGTTAGTTTTCAGCTGGATCAGCTCCCTAATCCAACTTGCTGAACAGTTCCATGGGAAATGTTCAAATACGACACAAGAGGGAAAAAACAGGGCTGTCCTGTTTTAAGAGCAGGCCATGCTTAGCTCTAAGTTAAGTACAAATAAAGCTTTGACCCTTCATCCTCAGTTATGGAGAATCAATAGATAACAATTAGTTTGAACCTGAACATTCTGAATGGCATGCAGTTTGTTCTTTAGATGTGTGTTTACTGCTTTCATTGTCATTCTGTAAAAGTTTTGCTATTTTTGTTTTTAAAAAGCAGTGAAACTGAAGCTCGGTATTTAAGTTTTTCTTGTGCTTCACCTCTGCACAAAATTTTCTGAAGTATTTCTGTCACTGGGATAAAAATTACTTGGTTGCAGCAGTATACTTCATGCATGTGCTACTTACTTGTTCATAGTGTTTTGGCTATGAACTACATAGTGTTTTCATTGTGGATCAGCAGTTTTCTTCCTCTCAGAATGTTCTTGAATCCATAATCTATCAGTGACTATCATTATGAAGCTTTTTCGTGCTGGAAGAAAGAAATAAGCTACTTCACTTTTTCATGCTTATACATGTATGAACAGCTGAATATTTAATAAGTTGCTGTTGCAGAAGATGTATCTCTTCTGCTGAGCACCTTTTTCCTCAATCCTTTGTCTATTTGCAGACACACAGCAGCTCGTGCTGAAAAATGTTCTTTCATGAGTTGATGCAATTTACTAATACAGTAGAAAAAAGTGCAGACTGCTGCAAATTCAGTAAATTAACTAAAGGAGAACATAGCCAGGAGAAAGGCCAGGGGCAAAGGGAAGGGTGGACCTTCTGTCTGGTGGTGGTGTGCTATTGTATCAGCTCACTGAATCAAACCACTGTGATTATTGTGAATTCAGAATACTTAGTTTGTGATATATTGCAGTATTCTGGGTGTTTCCTGTACTGTCTTCTCCCAAAGATCAGGTATCTTACCCTTCCTATCTATTGCAATAAAGTGGCACAAAACTTAGAAATAAGTCTCATGAACTGTGAAATGTATTGCAGTTACTTTGAAATAAATAATAGTCTTAATTTATAGTTAGAAAACTACTTGAGAAGATTCCAGCCATTGCCTTTTATGGAAGCATATGAAAAGTTGTTTATTGAAAAAAATGAAATTATAGCAAATTGTATTTAAAAATACAATTTTAATTTGCAATTTAATACAACTTAAACATTTTGCTTCTTTAACATACTACTGTTTATTTCTGAAAGTATCCACAAACATTCTTTGCCTCCACGTATAGGAAGGGGCTATGAAAGGATCATAAGCTTTACTTAGTGTGACATTACTACGAAGTGAAGGACTAAGTTTTCAGTTGTTCAATATACCATGTTCATAGCAACATTTCTCTTGCCTGCATAAGTTCCAAATGTCCTCTGAAGTATTGCAGACCACCCCCAGTAGCTATTTTTGTTTGTCTTACACAAGTCAGAGGATCTGACTGAAGTTCAAACCCAGGATACTATGGCCAGACAAATTTCACTTTGTTAGAGGCTAAGTCATCAGGACTTGGGTGATGTTGTGTAACTGGCTGTGATGCAAGAATTTGATTGAGAGTTTGAGCCCTTCATAATGTTATCTTGATGAATTACTTAACTTCCTGATGAAATGCCATACAACTTTTAGAAAGTTGCATAATTTTTATTTAAAGACTCAGATGGATAATGAACTATCTTGCCATACCACTCTTTCAATTATCTAGTTAAAATAAGCATCTTATTACTAATCTGAAGTTGTCTAGCTCTGTGTCTTGCCTTGGGGTTTTTTATTACTTTGTTTGTAGTTTACAGACTGTTTTAGCTTACTGCAGTTTTATAGGCCCACTTTAACCATTAATAATTTTATATTTTTCTCAGATATTTAAATAAGAATAGATGCCATCACAAACCTTTTCTGTCTTACTGTTTCCATTTACACTTAACACTTGAAATGTAGCTTAGCATTCCTCTATACAATATAAACATAATTAATATTATTATTCAAATGGTTTTAAAGCTGAGATAAAATTTTTACTAAGTGTCACAGTACTTTGCATTACAACAGCAGAGGTTCATCTTGTGGCTGAACTTATACTCTAATTAAGAAGAACAAAGAAAATTATGTTCAGGTTGCTTAACAAGTCTTGCTGCTAATTGTTCTCATTTCCAGAAAACAAGTTAGCCAACAACTTTGGTTTTATTTTTCTTTTTAAAAAATATTTGTAAATATAGTATTTGATTTGTCTTTTCCATTTTCTCCCTAAAAGAAGTGGAGGATTTGTAAAAGGAAATAAGAAATAGCCTTACCTCTATCCACTCTGACAGAAAAAGAGAAGGCAGTATCATCTCAGAATTCCATTTAAAAAAGAAGTCAGTATAGTCTTTTTTTTTTGACAAAATATATTCATAGTATTTTTTTTTCCTTGATTGAAGAACATCCAAAAGGAACACACTGAGTAACCCAGTTTTTGTGCTGGGTTCTTTTAGGTGAGTTGTTATTCCTACTAGTGATAAACACTGGTAGTACTTGATACAAAATTTAATCACAGGCTGTGGAGTAAGCCAACTGAAAGAATTTAGTTTTATTTGTTTGTATTTTGCAAACATTAATTTGTAGTCTGAAATTTGGTGGAAGTGGGGTCCTAATGTACGTGCAGACCTGGAATAAGGTAAGAGTATGCTGTTGGGAGAAGCACATTATGTATACTGTAATATGTTCAACTATGTAATATTTAAATAGATTTCATAAATCTTTTCTTTAAATGCCTAAAAGAAAATTCTCTCCTACCATGTTTTGATGATAGCTATAACCCTGCTGGGCATGGGGTGATTTTTGGGGCTGTTTTTTTTTTTTTTTTTTTTGTTTTGTTATTTCTTTTATTTTCATGGCATATACTGCAATGAATTAATATTTGGGCTTAGCAGCTGTTCTCTGAGAAGAACAGTATTTATAGTTTTCTTACTAGTTTTATAAGAAAAGAAGTTTTACATAAGTTACTTTCGCTTTGCAGATCTACTTCAGCATACTGCGTACTAATTTCCTACCCCTGAAAAGTTCTCTGTGTTTTATTGGTTTGTAAAACATTTTTAACTAAGAGGAAAAAAATGTGAGTAATGGTGTTTTAAAAGAAAGTATCAGACTCTGTGATAACCAAGGATGTGCTCAAGTGGCATGAATACTTCAGTTCCAGATGGGTCAGCTTTAGGGGTCAAGTTGTGAAGAGAAAGCCATCACACACACTTCATCAACACCGTGGAATGAGAGACCAGTGCATTTACTGAGCAATGGATTTCCAGTGAGCGTATAAACTAATTGGTGGATGAACATGCCCCAGGAGCAATGATTTTAAGGTCATAGCAGGCTCAGTGAATTGTGCTGACTTACACTGTGTCTCAGTGATAGCTGATCTTACCAATGAGCAGTTTAGAGGCATTCAAGCCTGAACTCTTTTCCATGTGCCTTGAATGGCATGTCAGCGGTCACTGTTTCTGACATCCTTTATATTTGTCCAGTCAGCTTTAAATCTTTAGGTTGGGCTTCAGCGTACTCAGGAAAGAAAGGAGAGAAGCGATTATTTTCAGTCATTGAGTTCTGAAGATCTTAGTGTTAATTATGCCAAACACGGTTCGTTCATCAACAAACTAGAAATGTTGAAGAGTGGAGAGAGGGAACTGATATTTTTAGTGATCAAAAGTATCCCAATTAGAACTTTCTCTTGCTTAGCTTTTACTTATTTAATTTCAATAATTCTGTATTCCCTTTAAAAATATTGAGTAAATACTGATTTTAATTTAACATGTCAAATTCACAAGCTGAAAAATTGCTGTAACATTATTTAAGAAATTAAATAGTGGATATGTCAGTCATATATCCCTTTCCTGCTAGTGGCACATTGCTTCTAATGTGAAACATTTTGTTTTGGATAAATGTTTACTCACTCTTTGTCTACTGTGAATGCAAAACAGAACTGTGCAGAGGTCCTTTTAAATTTGCAATCAATTAGAGGAATGCAACAGTAGCTCTAATTCTCTTTTTTTTTGGAGGGGAGAAGAAAACCTATTTTGTTTTATGATTGTTAAGGCTGAGAGTGTTTTCTTTAATCTTAATAGTTTAAAAAACCTGTTAATTTTAAGATAAAATCCAGCAGAGGGTCTATTCAGCATGGACATGTGTGCAGTGATCCTTGTAAAGAAAAAAAAATAAGAGTTAATGCTTTTGGCCCTAACATTTAAAGTCTAATAATGATGACATTCATAAAATAATTTTTAATGTAAATTTTTAGAAGCAATAATTTAATTCTAAGTGCTGGTATATATGTCTATACATGTATGTGTGCATGTGAGTTAGATAGCATGTGCATTCTTTGAGAATTTGAACTGAAAATAATTACAGTGTTGTTCTAATCTTCTGTAGTGTGTGAGTATAATCTTCACCTAGGAAGCACGTAGCAATCGGGTATTCATAGTACTTATTTTTAAGACAGAAAACAGTTGGATTCCATCATTTGATGTAAATAGTGTGGTTTATGTAAAGGAAATGGCTTGCTATGACCTTCCTATACAACCTTTGTTCTCCTAAAAGTCCTCCCTTTAGAGGTTAAGGAAGTGACCGCAGGCATTCCTACCAGTATGGGTTAGAAGAAGTAGTAGGACTGGTTGATAGTCTTGTACACATAATTAAAACTTCAGAAAAATTATGTGCTTAACATTTACTAAAATATCTGTATGCAAATTTCTTCCCACTTTTATGCAGCTGTATACCCGTGCCGACCTTTGTGATCTTGAATGGAACTCCAAATTTACAGGATTCAACTTTAGTTCAGCAAGTCACAGAATCTTTGAAGTAGATTATATGTTTAGCTAACATAGACCTTGAATATTCTTGACAGTTCTCCTTCTTGGATTAACAGAAAACAATTGGAGTTAGAATCAAATATGGAATTAGTTTATAACCTTGCTGTGTGTATTAAAGGGAGCAATATTGTAATTAAAATGCAGATAAACATTGTGGAAATCTCACGTAACTGTAATAGGATGTTCTCATCATATGATTTTGCTTCATTATACTGTATTACTTTATCCTCTTGCTGTGTCTCTGCAGCTGCTTTGTTGGGGAATATCAATATTCAATTACAAAAAAATTTCTTTTCTATTTTCTACAATGACATTTGAAATAAATACTGTTTCTGAGGAGAACCAGGGCACAGCTACTTCAGTAACTCGTAAGACAAATTGCAGATTTTGGCTATTATGGTAGTTCTCTGATGTTTTGAGAACATGTTAAAATATTAGTGCTGATGCTAATGTTTCTTTAATGTTGGCTGACAAAACCAGGAGAATTATGGCTAATAATGACTTTCCATATTCTTAAGTATTCAACTAGTAGCCAAATGTCCCTATTTGACAAAATGTATTTTTCTGTATATTGTTATATGCCATTTTAGCTTTTAATTTTGTAATGCTACTGTCTCTCTTGGTGTGAGACCAAATGAACATTTGTATGGTGTATGACTTTTCAGTATAATGATGATGGGAAAAAAATTCATGTAATTTTGGGACCACCGAACTTCACAATATCTGTGCTTGGAAATGAGGAAAAACAGTGCTAACAGAATTAGCATCAAAATATGTATGAATGTATGAATACTGAAAATGAGAGAAGACTAAATTATAAGGAAGAAATTTTTCAGCTGGTAGAACTTTGAAAATCCTGGATGATGAGTAAAAGCCAACGTCAGCATTACAAATTGGACAGCGAGATTGTGGTTTTTAGCAAGTGTGAAAGAGCACAGAATTAATAGGCAAAAAGCCTTTTTTTTAATGATATGTGCAAACTGGCATTGGATAGAATGAGTCCGTGCCAAAGTATAACTTGGCAAATGGATGGAACTTTGAGTTTACTGTTAAGAGAAGGTCAGGTGAGTGTGAGGATTGGAGGTATTGAGAGAAAAATTTGGAGAACACTTTAAAGAATATTGACAAGAAGAATGTAAAGGAGTCTGTGGAAATCTCTAAAAAAGAACCTGGTAATTAATGAGAAATGAAGAATACTTCACTATGGGGAGCATTTTTTGTGAGGTTCTTATGAACTGAGAAGAGTGGCCTATGGTACGAAAGTCTGTGGAGAGATTGGAGGGTGAAAACTGAGGTAAAACTACACAAGCAAAAGAAAGTTACTGCCTGTACCTGCAGTATGGAAAATACTGGAAAGAGGTGATTGATAAGGAAGCAAAAGGAGTTTCAATAGGATAAACAGACTGACTTGAGCCAAAAAAGAAGATTGATAGATTTGTAGCCAGAGTTGGGGCAAATAGAGCCGTATGGTAGGGCACTCAGCCGGAATAGTAATTTTGTAATATTTGGAATAATAATATTTGCTGTGTTTGAGAAGCGCTTACATTACAAAATTTCCCTTTGCTTACCCGTTCCCTCCTCTTTCTGCCTTTTTCCACTAATGTATGTTTTTCTTTCTTTGCTCCTAGTTGCCAATAATTAGATCAGTTTTTAGCTTCTGTGTGCATATTAAAGATGCCTCTGTTTTCTTCCTATGTTATTTCCTTTCCAAATCTGGTGTATGTCTGGTTTTGGTCGTTATCATTTGAAATTTTTTATAATCGGTTTCCCAAGGTTTTTGCGTCATTTCCCAGACTACGCTGTGAGAACGGATGTTCACAGTGTTTAAAATGGTGAACGTGTGCTGCCATTTTGAAGGAGTTATATACAATCACAGAAAATGTTACAACAAGCAAATAGATGACATCTCAGAGCCTGAGAGGTATCCATCTCCAGAGTATATTAGAAAATTGGAGAAGGTATTAAAAATTGTTGTCTTCATGTAATGAAATAATAATGTTAGAATTCTGATAAATCTTTTATTTTTATTATAGCAAGAACTTTTCTGTGCAAAAACGTTAATAGAATTGAAAGACAGCATTTACCGAAAGGTGAAGACCAGCTTAAGATAGAATCATAAATGGAGTTCTTGTAAATGCCAACAAAAGAATTGGAAATATTTCATAAGCAGTTCTGGTCTGTGTTCTACAAATCTCTGTGCTTTTCTGTGTTTCCTTGTTCTTAGTAAATGTTCTCACTCAGTGCTATGTCCCATATTATATAATCTTTCGTTTTATCTTTTCATTCTATCAAGGCACAGCATACCTACCTAATCCATCAGAAATCCCTTTCCTTATCAGTCACTCAAGAATGGTTATACTGTACAGTATGACAGCATTAGACACAACTTACCTTCCTAAACTACAGATTACTGAGGAGAAAAAAAAAATATTTTTGTGTGTTTGAGGATGCCTTGACTGTATGTCAACTTCATTGTTTGTTTACTGCTTTTTCTAAAATCTACATAACCTTCTTTTTTAGTTGTCATACCTTTCTGTATTATTTTCTGAAAATTTTTGGATATCCATATCTTCCTTTATTGTTTAACCAGCATAGTGATTTAGCAATGTAGTACACATTTGTTGTCGCTTAAGATAATTTTCATCTTCATAGATAGGGAGCTTTGATAATACATTCAGATGTATCAAAGATCAGAGCCTTATACACCTTGAGAGCCTACTTGAATGGAGTTTTTAACACAGTAGATCACAGCTGCGTCTTTGGAGATGTTATAATGTATTGTGTCATGTTTTACTATGGAACTGTTAACAGATGTTTGACAGTGGATATTCTGGGATCCTCAAATAATGATATACCATGTAGTACAGAAATATTTGCTCTCATTCAATTCTTATAATAAGCCAGATGAGAATTTCAGTATTATACCCTCAATATCATAATGATTTCTAGACTGATTCTAATGAGTATTTAATGGAGTTGCGTAACTTTGTCATAAAAAGACTATTGGAGTCTGTTGTGCTTGTTAATTCTTTTTACCAAGAACACTGAAAGTATTTTTTGAAAAGCATAATAAAATCAGTGTATATTTTTGATGGTGCTATAATCATGTGATTACTTACTTGATACTTCAAGTAAGAACATGTAAGTAGTGATGTCCCTTCTGCTGTAAGAAATATGTTTTTCCAGAAGAAATACTTGGCAAACATTAGGCAACCCTCAGACATCACATACTTGACTGGTGACGAGCAGGTAGCTTCATTTTTGGCCTTGTTTAGGGGCCTGGCACCAAAAAACACAGCCAAGGGCAGTGCAGAAGCATATTTATACCATGTATACAAATAAAATTTATGTCCATTATAAATCTATGTTAATTTAATTTTGAGCGATAAGATGAAAATTAGGAATTACTGCTGTCTGAAGGTCACTTTATCAGTGATAAACTCAGTGATTTAACTCAGTGTTACAAAGATTATTTTACTGATGCTGGTGCCATGGGGAGGATTGTGGATGTGCTGGTGTTGGTACTTGTGGAACTCAGGGCAGCTGAATAGTCTTTATCCTCATTTCTGTTCTATAGTATATCACCTTTAGGCTACAAGTCTTATAATTAACTAAAAATTCTATTATTAGTTAGTTTTATCCAAAAGGTTATATTGGTTTTGTGTAGTGCTTGTTGTGGGAACACTGACTAGTACTTCTGCACTGCTTTTGTTTGCTCTTCATTGTCTTGGTGCTGAAAATCTCCAGTGTCTTTTTATTAGCAATGTCTTTATTCACATGGAAACATAGAATAATTTGAATTGGATTGCACCTTTAATAGTCACCTAGTCCAACCTCCTTGCTTTTGATGCAGCCCAGGATATGATTTGATTTCTGGGCTGTGAGCACTCATTGCTGGCTCGTGTCCAGCTTCTCATCCACCAACACCCCAAGTCCTTCTCAGCAGGACTGCTCTGAATCCCTTCATTCCCCAGCCTGTACCGATGCCAGGGGTTGCTTTGACTCAGGTGAAGCACCTTGCACTTGTCCTCATTGTACCTCATGAGGTTCCCAGGGGTGTATTCCTTGAGCTTGTCCTGGTCTGGATGGCATCCTGTCCTTCAGCTGTGTCAGCTGCACCACTCTGCTTAGTGTCATCGGCAGATTTGCTGAGGGTACGCTTGATCCTACTATGTAATAGATAAAGATATTAAATATGGTCATAATTAAAATTAATAAATGGTACTTTTTTCTTGGATACTGAAACCCAGCCTGACAACTTAACATGGCAGATGTTTGAAACTTCAGACTCTGGAAAGTATTGTACTGGAAACTGAGGAACCAAAAAGCCCAATATTGCTGCATAACCACTGAGTCGCATCAAGTGGAGTTCTTGTCATCTTAATCTAGAAAAATAATTTGTTTTCCCACAAAACAAAGAAAGTATAAATCTTTTTACACAGTCTGGTTTTTTGTTTGTCTGTTTTTCCTTTGTTTGTCTGTTTTTCCTTTATTCTGCTGTTTTGTTAATGAAAATGAAGAAGTCTATAATCTGTCCCTAGAATTCATTATTTATATTTACAAGTCATCAGATCCTGTTTTAGTCTCTTTTTTTTTCCCCTTTTCCATAGCTGTGAGCCATTCTGGCATGCCTTTAGGTTTATGACATCCTGCTGTGTAAGGATGTTTCAACTGTGGTTTCTAGATACCTTTTTATAGGGTTTTTTTAATGAGATGCTAAATTATATCATGAGCTATTAAGACAGGTTATGCATTTGTTAGTTTAAAAACATCTCTAATTATTTCACTCAGCTAAAATATTACTGCATATATGCTTTAGGCATGATTTCTTTGCTAACAACCTATTATGTATTCATAGGAGCAACAATACCAATTCATACCATTGGGAATGTTATTTAATTTGGCAAATAGAGTATTTTTATTATTTGTGTGTTGTTTAGAGTAAATATATCCTTGAAAGCGAACAAAAGGATGAATATACTGTATGGTCACATTCAGTAAATCTTTTGTTTTACTTTCATTAAGGCCTGATTTAGTCGGGTACAAAAGGAAAATCTTTAGTAGCTTTGAAGTAAAATAAAATTGGTTTTGATTCAGTTCAAGTCAACCATCTCATTTAAAATTAGCCCAGAGGTCTTGTAAAAATGCTAGTAATCTAAACATAATAATGCACATTGCCCAATTGCTACTGTATATGATATAGGTTCAGTGCTGTAATGCTTTGACAGCCCATTACTGAATGTAATGAACAGCTATTTTTAAACAGAAGAAATTCAAGTTGACAGCTTGGCAATGAAATTCAGCTAGTGGCATAATTTTTGTCGTCTTCAGTATAGAGAGGGGCTTTCAGTTTTGTTTAAAGAAATTTGTATCATGGACATTATTGGAGCAAGCATTTTTTTGCTTCAATTTACTAAATACTTTTTGAAGTGCGTGCACTAAAGCTGCATTTTGTCAAGTCCTGAAACCTGCACCCCTGTCAGGGTAGAAGACACTCTGTGAGAAGTCGGTGATTAATAAAAATAAGCTGAAGTCTAAAAGAAGAGATCATGTACTGGAATTGAATTTATAATCATGAGCTCACTTTTTTACCTTTTAGTTTAGTAGGAAAAAACTGTGGCTCTATAACCCCTTCAAGAGGGATTTAAGTATGAGTCAATAAGAAACTAAGAGAAGGGGCAGAGAAAGTAGCTGTCAAATTGCAAGTATTTTGTGGTAGAAATCTATAAATTCAGGCCAGGCTCCCATCTATCATTTTCCTTATCTCTGCTGACTGCTGCATTGGGAAATAAATAAGACTCTGGTTTCTTTCTCTATGTATGAGGTGTTGTTTGCTCAGGGCTTTCTTAAACAGCCCGTGGTAACAGAATGTGTTGGGGTTTCGTGACAGGGATTTAGTAGAGAGGGTGCTACAGGGGTGGCTTTTCCCAAAAGCTGACAGAAGCTTCCCCCATGGCCAATAGAGCCAATGCCAGTGGCATCCGTGGTGGACTCACTGCTAGCCAAGGCCAGCTCGTCAGCAGCAGGAAGAGGATACTCCTTTTCTGTGGACCTGTTCTTGTGCTCCTGCTGTTACGTTCTGATGGATTTTTGGGATCCAGCAGTGCTGTGCTGTGATTCTCAGCCCATCTTCCTTTCCTATCAGGCTGACTCAACCCCTGCTTGACTGAATGTCATCTCACCCTTTTCTGTAGTTTCATGGTGCCATTCACTCTCTTCTTCCTATATCCATTAGCAATCTTTCCAGGGCAAAGTAGAGATTTCTCTTCAGAAGCAGTATTTCTCTTCCATGTTCTGTAAATGCACTGAAGTAAAGAATAATTCTCTTCACTGCAGGATCTTTGGAAAAAAGGTGCAATCCCAGATTCAGTGATTTTAATGATACCTGTGGGATATGCGCAACTCGAATTCTAAACAGTTCTAAAAATCATCCCATGTCTTGCTTCCTTTCCTAAATTATTGCAGTAAAAAAATATAAATCTTCCTCTGCTATCTCAAGAATCTTCAAAGTAGCTTCATATTTCTGCTGACTTGGTCTCACTTTCAGCTATTAAATCCATTTTTCTATTCTCAATAATCTCTATTCCCAATACTTATGCCTTGTTACACTTTTCTTTCTGCATTCCACATTACATCCAATCCCTCCAAATAATCCCTTTCTTAAATCTATCCTCATTCTGAAAGAATTTTTGCTACATGTTGTAACCCTTGTTTTCTATCCTCCTGTTTTCTGTCTGGGGTCTGCCTCTGTATCCTGGAGAACACACAATATACCCAAGCATTTTCATGTTTGGGTCTGCTGTTTTTCATGTTATTTGGTTTTAAGAGGCTTGTTTATAAAAGTGGTGCAAATATATTTTGTTATGATGGTATCTATCTATCTATCTATCTATCTATCTATCTATCTATCTATCTATCTATCAATCATATCTCTCTCTCTCTCTCTCTCTCTCTCTCTCTCTCTCTCTCTGACATACCACATTGCTTTATGTAGTGGTACGTTCTCTGGTGCATGTGGATAGCTTGTATGAATTCCAAAGCATTCTTGACCAAACCAATGATGTTTTAATTTTTAGATTATTATGCTTATTTATTTTTATGAACTATCATTCAGAATGTTCCCCTCTTTTCAGAATGAGTGGGATGTAGCTTGTATTTTCTGATTTTGAAGACTTTGGGTTGAGGCAGTATTGTCAAGATACAGAATTCCCAATGATTTTCCAAGATAACATGCAGCTCCTTCCTTTAAATAAGTTTTGAGAGGTGCTGGCATGGTTTTTCACTTGCAGTTTTGCCTGCTGATCCCACAGGGTTTTCATTCTGCTGTGACAACCTGCAGAAGAGTGTTCATTTGTCCAACACTGCTTTCCAACAGAAACCTCCACATGGTTTGTTGGAAAAGAATGCTTAAGGAATGCTTGGTGAGAAGGGGCCTGAGACACAGCCAGAAATATCATTCTGCAGAGTTAGGTTATCAGTTCCCACAGGGTCTGGGAAGAAAGGGCAGACTGTTCCTGAGCTATATATTAATTAAAGTGGGGTATGGGGGATGATTTAATAGGATTGTCATTAAAATTATCCTTCTGTGAAATGCCTAATAAACTCTAGCTAGTCTGTATTCATTTTTTAATAGAAATTTAGTTTGAAATGTTTCAAATCTTCTGAAATTTAAGAAAGGACAGATTTTAGTTTCTTATTTATTTGTGCATGCAGGTTATCTGACCCAAGAGAATTATTATGTAGTAATGATGACAAGACAAAACCTTTTTGATAGTTTTTCTTTCTTTTTTAAGCTTCTATTTTAAGCACTAGAGCTCATACTCATTTTTCTTTTAAACATTTGGAGACCTCTCTGACTCCATAATATAATGAAATCCCCATGTCACTGCTTGGAAAGAAAAGTGAAGGGATTATTTGCAATGCATCTTCCTGTGGTTCTCGGTGGGTTAGGTTTCCACACCATGTGGAGTACTATAGAGTGTACTAATTGGCACCCTTCTTGATAACCTCAATTGAAAGAGCAAGGATTAAAAATTGCAACCTCACTGGGGGAAAAAAAAAAATCTTAAAAAAGAATAGTTAACTGGAAGGCTCTGTTGACTTCTGCATTTGTCTGAAGTTTTTCCACTCAAAGACATGAATATACAGTGTTTAGTGAGAAATGTACAGAATGGGTTACCTGGGAATGAAACTACATTTTCTCTGAGAGATTCATAAATGTAGACTTATTTCTATTGATGGCTGAATAAGTGGCTCACTGAACCTCATTCTTGAAATAATCTTTTATTTCATCAGAGTTCAAATGACAGTGTAGAAGAGATAGCTCTACATACCTGTTAATCCTCCTGAACACTTTTCACTGGAGAACTATAGAGGTTTTGGTCTTGAGAGTTACAGGTTGCTTAGAGGCCAGCTAGTAATACCTCACACACAGTGGCTCCTAGTGTAGAAGAGTTCTTAAGTATTAGAATACTTAAGAGTTCTTAAATACTGGAATACTTAAGAATTCTTAAGTATTAAACTACATAAACAATTTCTTAAGGTTTTGTTAGCATGACAGAAACAAGTATACTTTTCTTTCAAAGCCAATATATGTTGACCAAGATTGAGAAATGGATGGCAAGTGTTTTCATGGTCCTGAGCAGCAGTGCCTCGTGGTCAATGACTAAAGGTTTTCCGACCACGTTTTAGTTCTGCCTTCTCACATGCGACAATGTGTAATAGTACCACGTGTCTCTTAGAGGCTGTCCTCAGAGGAACTGAGCCAATGAATTCTGTACTTCCAAAGAAGCACCACCTCGGCTAACTGACTTAGCTCTTCCCCTCCTGCTTTCCATGCAAGCACCAGCACATTCACAGAGTCTATCACAGGGTGTGAATGGCTGAGTAGTAATTTCACTCTGAAATTTTGGTGTGTGAAGGGAAAAATCTAAAGCAAAGAATAAGTGAATAAAGAATCACTAATTAAAGTTCCTAAATTAGTTACACTGGTGGTATAATATCTTTTAAGCTATTAAGTGTGCAAAAGCCTTCTTGGAACTTATTTCCTTTTTCTTGTGAACTCTGCTTTTCTAAGTAGAGCCTGTGCTGTTACTCTTCAAAAACTAATATTCAGGTTATGTCTATTCTTGTGAAACAGCATCTCAATCATTCTTTTCAGCATCCACTGTAATCATAGTACAAATCCCTATTATGATGGGCACATAACTTACTTTCCTCCTCTCTCCGAAGAGCAAATACCGACACTGCTTGATAGCTCAACAAACAGCTATGCTCGAGGACTGCTGTCAGTCTGCCTTGTGCTGCACTTCTACCAGTCTTCCCCAAGGTAACTTTGCTGCCTCATTTGGCTTTCCTATAGGCCGTGTGGTTCTTAAAGTAAACAAAACTAGAAGTGTCTGCATTGTTGAAAAAGATCATAAAAACATCTGTGGCTGATTGTAGTTATTCAGAACAGCATCATATTCTGAACCAAATATTGTTACTCCAGGGAGTAACAATTCACACAGTGTTTTTTATGGGTAGCTACAATGGAGTTTTGCCCCAAAGAGCATTTATGGACATGCATTTGGCCGGATGTAGTTCAGTTCTTTTCTGCTTTTCATTTTGCTGTTACTTCTCCTCTTTTCTTGTCCATGAATAACAACACTGATGAAACGCTTTTGAAAGCTGGGTATATGTTTTAAAATACCATGAACTTCCGAGGAACAGTTACACCTGACTGCATATGTATATTTTTAAGGCTTACTGCCGTTTCCTCACACATACTTTTTTTTCCTTGCCACTGACTTACCAGTGCATCGACTCTCTTTTAAGAAATAACAACCTATTTAACTGGATTTCAGTCAGTCTTTCGGGTAACTGATCTGTCATTCATTAATACTGGATGGGAGAATAGGAGGTCTGGGGCATTTTTCTGATGATTTTTTTTTTCCAGATCCTTTTTAAGACTGTAAAACTGTATATGTGTTTATGTGCATATTACAAATATAAATGCTTTTTATGGTAGAAGTGGAAATATGTCAGA
The DNA here is from genome assembly GCA_013399695.1 of Formicarius rufipectus. Classification (NCBI taxonomy): domain Eukaryota; kingdom Metazoa; phylum Chordata; class Aves; order Passeriformes; family Formicariidae; genus Formicarius; species Formicarius rufipectus. Next base: position 321,114 of record VXAU01000084.1, on the reverse strand, counting down.
CTCTTTAGGCAGTCTAACTGGCTGACCATATGTTATGAAATGGTTGACGTGACTGTTGCTCGACCAAAATTTTTTACTTGAATTTCTCTGCTTTCCTGTGCATGCAGCAGTAGAGGTTGATTGATACCTCTTAAAATCCATGCTTAGAAGAGCACAATGTTTATTTTAACATCTGCAATAGCTTTTTTTGCTTTGTTATGCTCAACTGTAATTTTCTTGGAAAATGCGAAAATTGAGGCAGTTATTTATCTACATTTTGTGAAATAGTGTGAAGTGAAACTTGACTATCTGTTCTGTAGTTGTCTTTCTGCTGTTTTGTGGCTGTTGAACATTCATGTATGTTTGTTGCAATGATTATATTTTGTGGCCAAGTAGTTTGCTCTGCCCTGAAGCTGGGGATACTTGCTTTGTTTCCAAAAATTTTTTATTAAAATGATTATACAGTGTTTGCATTTAAGTTACAGGGTTTTTTCCTGTTACAATGTGGTGATTTCACAGTATTTTTTAACCTTAATGAACAGTGTTCAATTAAAGCAAGATACTTAAACATTATGTTTTGAATGTTATGGTGCTGAGATTTCCTGGAATGTTTTATGAGAAGAATTAAACCAGCATTTTAAAAAGATCACACTGGAAAAATAACATCCAAAATAGTAACAGCCTACTCTCCACCACTCTGAACATTTAATCAGCAGTCCTTTTAGCTGATAGAGTCCTAAGTGATTTTTCTTTCCTACTTAAGGCCATTCTAGATATGCTTGTTAAGTGGACCTAACAGTACTAGTATATTTTATGTTAGCAAGTTATGATAGAAAAGTGCTTCAAGTTCAGGGGGCACTTGTCTCCTTTCTCACAAATTCATTTAAGTACCAGTCTTGCCATAGCTTTAACTGGGGCAGACAACCATACAAATGACTTGAGATAAAATGAAAATAATGGACTGAGCTAGGTGCCGGGGGTGGTAGTTACACTGCATGCACATCAATAAGCATTGAGTGTTATTCTATGCTAATGTAAGCCTGATGGATCAGCTTTCGCTTTTAGCCTAGAGGACCATTAAGCACTAGAAGCTGGGTCAAACTGATATAGTAAGGCAGACGTACCCTAACAGTTGGCAACAGTAGTTAACAAGCAGTAATTTGCTATGTGTGAGACTAATGTTGTTTAAAATCTTCATGATCAGAACAAAGATCAGAGAGAGGATAATGCTTCTTTGTTTAATATTCTTTTGTAAACTCGCTTCATTTTGGGGAAAAAAAAAAAAGAAGCCACTAAGATGGAAACATGAATAAAGCATTGAGCAGTTCTGTTGGAAACAGTTAATGTATTATTTTGTGTCGCAGAACATCAAAGAATTGCATATGATGTTCAAAAAATGTAAGGAAATGCTCATAAGATAATTTTGCATAATTGAAATATATGATGTATTATTTTATTTCAAATTAAGTACAATTCATTGTTCCTAAATTGTCTTTATAGCCGTGAAGGTATTAAAATAAAAGCCCAATTACTGTGTTATAGCAATATTCTGAAGGTAAATTAGAAAAAAACCCACTATTAATATAGATCTGACTGTGAAAATAATTTTGTCCTTGACATCACAAGAAGATTATGATAAAGCATTACCTTTATTCTGGTTTCCTTATACCCAGATCCTGTTGCCTCAGATACAGGTACAGTTTAAGTAGGTGGCCAGATATAGCTGAACATACATCTAAATTTAGAATTTGTTTTCCATCTGTTGTTTAAAATATTTTTATTCACAATTTCAGATTTTATTGCATGAGTAAAAGTGCTCTGTGTAAACATTTTGATAACCAAAATCACACTGGCAATGCAGACAAATATTAGCAAAAATCAATATAATGTGTTAAATAAGGTATATCACTGTTACATTTCAAAGGCATACTGAGAAACTAGGCTGTAATTGGCTTAGGCTTTGATCTTTTTGCATCAGTGGTGTGGCCTTATGCACTCTCAATCTTAGCTTTGTTGAGGTCTATGCACAATTTATGCTGCCAGGGCCTCAGTTTGTGGTGCATATTGTGTTTAGTCCATCTTCTGTTGGGAAGGTTTCTTTCCTCATACAGCATGGTTTGGTGGGAGAAGATGAAGTGGTCCATTATGGCAACAACTTCTCTAAATTTAGGATACTCCTGCTTGTCAGGAACTAGGGAGCCCACTTGTACAGCAGATACACTGTAATATTGGCTAGTCCACTAGATAACTCAAATGATGTCCAATGAAATATGTGTGGTTTTAATGTATCTGGTTAAAAAGACATGGTTACAGATTATCTGGCCTTCAGATCATACTCATGTTATTTCTGTAATGCAGACATAATTGCTATTTCCTGTCTTATATCTAGAAATAAAATGATGTCTATTTCAGTCATCCATTAGAATATTCCCAAACCCCGTAACAGATGATTTAAGGTTTAGGGACATAAACAGTGTGCAAGCAATGCTAATTTCTTTTCCTTTCTGCTTATGTAAGAACTACCTCTGATGGAATTTTTTTGAAGCTTACAAAGCAAAGAAGTTAGTTGTAAGTGTGTCTTGCAAAAAAAAGTTCTTTGCTTTAGCTATTTTTCTCCCTAGTTTTTATGTGCTATAATTAAGAGTTTTTTTCTTCATGGTGCTCTTGTGTGTATGAATATTTTTGGTTGTGTCATAAACTTGTTTGAAATTCAATACACATTAAAAAGATAAAGCTAAACTTGAAATATTTCTTTTACTCCATGTAAAATCCGTGCTTGGAGGTTTTTTCCTTCAGTGTCTGGCTAACCTTGATGTTTTATGTAGGGGCATTGTTTGAAGTTTGTTTGGTGTAGCACAATATTATTGATTGAAATGTGTTTACTTCCCCAACAATGAAAATAGGAATTTATTATTTAGCTTCCACTTACTCAGAAGAATGTTTGAAAAAATGAGAGTTACAAAACACACCTCAGTTCACAGAATAGAGAACATTAAAGGGTATTTAGTTTTTCTGGTTTAGGGAATTAGAGGAAAAATTGCTCTACAGAGATAAATGCCTGATAATTGCCAATGTCTTCTTGTAGCAGGGTTGGTACTCTTGTATTATGTGTGAAAAGGTGAGAGTAGCACCTTACAGAATGGGAGTAAAAGTCCAGAAAATTTTAAGGGAAAAACCACCCAACAAACAAGCAACTCTCAAAGCTCCTATTTCCTATGGTTTCTAGGGCACTAGAAAAGGAGAAATACAGAGGAGTTGGACAGCCTATCTGTGATAATGCAGTATCTACAGATATTGTTAGTGGAGGATTGAATCTATTGTCAGTAGAAAAATTAAAGAAAGTCTTAGATAAAGGATGAAAAAGAAAGTAATTTGCATAAGGATAGGTCTGTATCACAACTGTAGACCTTTTTTTGCATTTTCTGGAGCATAACAGCAGCAAGCAAAAGTTTCCTTTAACTAAAGACAAGATCAGACCACAGAATTTCCTGCCCAAATTAGCATCAGAAGTGAGCACTGATGTTGAGGAGATTTCTGTGAGAGTCCAATGAAAGGAGGAAATGTAGATTATTGGCTTTGTCTCTTTCTAACTAAAGCAGCTTGGCAAACATTGTGTTAATCTTTGAAGAAGCCTATGGTAAAAAGGAGGAAGACCATTTTGTTCTGTTTAACATCCCAGAGGAATTACTGGCATGAACTTCAAATGATCCTTTATCCACTCAAGCTGGGCTTATTTCTCTTCGCTTGGCTCCTGATGGACTGATTCTTTGGCTTGACTTTTCAGCTTTGCTCAGCTACCTTGACAGTCCTTGGCAAAGTCAGCATACTAAGTGCAGGACCATCTACTCAAGAACACAGAAGAGCCTGAACTTACTGGCCACAAAGTCACAGTAGTTTGGAGAATTACATACATAGTCTGCTGCCTTAAGTAACCACCAAGACTGCAGCCACGTGATAGAACTGATGGACTTTAAGGCTGAGAGCTGCCACAAAAAACAGAGGGCCTGGAAGCCTACTATCTCCTCATTTGCTTAGGTCCCAAACATTTACTGGGAAATTAAGAAAGAAATTGCTCTGATCAGAGATGCCAGGTCATATTCACATTTTATTTCTACATAAGGAATCAAATAAAAAAGAACTGAAATCAGACCCTTTTTGAAATAGGACTGTGAAACATCTGCTGTGAAGAGAAAAGCAGGCTTTCTAAGGGGGAGATGGTACCAGGTGAGCTAAAGCCACTAATGATATCAGTTCTTGTAACCTTGAACAGGGCACAACCTGCCTAGGAAGAGGGCTGAGATGCTACAGGTGACAAAGCTTATTAAGATTATATGTACTGATGGGGAATTCCAGGCATATACCTAACTTGTCATTCCAATATAAATTGGTGACTGAGTGAATTGACTCTGGGTCAGATCTCTCATTCATTATCATGACCTGTTGTCTTGGTGATTGGCTGGGAACAGACTCGAAGGCGACTAAGACTCTTAGGAGTAACATAGAACTTTGGAAATTGCATCCTGAATTACCCACAGAAAGGAAAAGCAAGTGAAAAGGCTTTGGGTATTCCTGTGGAGGGGGGGGGAGGAAAGAATAGGAAGAGCTTTTATGTTGACCTTCAGTATTAACAGATTTTGAAATTGTGTAGGGAAATGTAGAGTGACTCACACCATTTTACTCTAATGTCAGTGACTTCCTAACAGTTTGGATTCCACAAAAATGAGAGTGGTTTTGGGAGGGGTGAAAGTTTTTATCTGGGATCTGTATATAGCCACAGGAAACTGCAGTTAACAGACAGGTTTTTTTCCACTTTTAATTTGAGCTGAAAGAACTGGAAAAAATAAAAGGGAAAATAAATTAGACCATAAATAAATATATAAATAAAATAAATAAATATATAAATCCTAAAAGTGGTTACCACAAATTATGATGGGTAACAAATATTAATTGAAACTCGTGTATTACTGCATGGAAACAGTACATCATAAATATAAAATTTTTTTATTTAACAAGAATTTGGAGTATTTTGGTAAAAATTGGGGAAGCTAGTAACTTTTTCTTTGGGAGAGAGTATTTCTGAAGAGGAGGACATGATATATTAAATACGCATTGTTGCAAGTAATTGTTTCAAATGGGAGGTTAAAATAGTGCAAATATGCAATTCATTATATTTTTATAAAAACTATCTTCATATGACATTTAAAATATTGTTTCTTTTTAAAATAGTACTGTAGATCTGCAGTAGCCAGCTTGATATTGTCATGTAATATCAAATAAAAATGCAGTTTAAAAGCTATTTATAGCAAGTACATTTAAAATTACAACACTACAAGATTCTAGAATTATGTTGCTATGAAGTGGAAGTACAGGGTTTTAGTAATTCTCTGAAGCTCAGTTTTGAGAATTGAAATGATATACATCATGGTCAATGTGGTTCTCATTCAGCTATTCATATTCTCTAGTCAGTTGAAGGGACGTGCAGCATGTGAGTGTAACGCTAACAATATGCATTTTCAACCCATTTAGTGTTTTAATAATTTTATGTGGTATGTTAATAGATATAGTTTACTTTTAATGTGCTTTGTGTGATGTCCTTAAGTAAATGGAGAGATTATAGGAAATAATTGACTTTGTGTATTGTATTTTTTTTATTGTTTTGTCCCTTTGAAGATACAGGGCTTCATAATCACATCAAACTATTAGCGATGACCTGTTCTTGTAAAGTAAGTCAAGTAATCATAGCCACATTATTTAATTACATGATTTCACTAGGAAAATAAGAGACTACAATGGCTACAGGAGATGTATAACAGGAAGGGAAATACAATAGCTTACTGTTTCTTGGAGTCTGAATTCATATTAAGTTCAATTAGGAAAAAAGGGAATGTTTCAATATATCAGGTTGGCAGGATTTTAGGACATATGCAGAACCATTGCATAATTTTGCAGAATTGTTAAGTTTGATTTGCAGATGTCCAAGTTTGGTTTGCCTGTTCCACACAAGCAACACAGGCAAGATATTGAGAGTGAGATAAATTATTCAGACTGCTGAAGATAATTAGTTGTTCGTACCTATGAACTAGGATAATTCACTTAAGGTCATAGAAATCATATTATAGGTTATAGTGTTCATGATATACCCGGTTACTGAATGCTAAAGTGCCAGGTCCCCCATGCTTTGAGCTATGTATGATTAGTGATATGCAAGCTACTTTAAACACAGCAGTGTTATCTATATAGTCAAAGTCTTCCTGCTTGTGAGCAGACTAGAATGGAGCAGAAAGCTGCTTCTTTTGCAGCTTCCCTACCTTCACTGATTAGGCACCAATGCAAATCAAGTTTAGGATCCTTTGGTCTGGGTATTAATCACTTCAGCATGTGCTTTATCTCTATTTTAATTTCTTTTCCTGCTTCTACAGCAGCAATGAGTGCAAATAACAACTACTTACCTACTTCCTCTACTAGCATAAGTTGCAGGCAGATAGTGAAAGGCAAGCTAGAGATGATTATATAGTAAGCCCACTGATCTATTAGAACCATCCCAAGGAAAATATACAGAGCAGGTATGAAGAAGATTTAGATGATCAAAACAACTAGGGGATGAAAAATGGCTGAATGTGATTGGGTGACTTAATACAGGGTTATCAGAAATAGGAACACTTCTCATATGGTTAAGTGTAACCATCTGTTTTTTAGAAGGAAAGAAATTTCTGAGTCCACATATGATTCTAAAAAGGTGTTTCAAATCAATAAGAATACCTGGTTTTAAGGTTTGTGAGATTGTTCTTACAAAACAGTGTTTGGATTGAGTAATATCTGGAATGGGTTTTTGAACTCCTAAATTAGAGAGACATCAAAATGACAGGCCCAAACTATGAGTTACTAAAGTAATGTAATATTTTAAAGCAATCGCTATTTCTGAAACACGGGTGAATAGGAGCTTCTGTAAAATTACGGGTATTACTCACAGAATAGCTTTGATGTATTTACTAGATTCCTCTGCCTAAATAAGCAGCAGATTGGGAAACAGATTTCCTTTGCTTAGAAAATTAAATTTAAAACCAGAGTTTTCAGTTTGTTTCCTTTCCTTGTGCTGCCTTCCTCTGTCTTGTGTTGAATCAAACAGTTATGTGTCTGTGGAGTTTGTCAGTATATTAA